>JAYMSH010000015.1:0-22359 GCA_036897905.1 Aragoa cleefii | reverse complement strand
TAAAGCCCAAGCCTTCGCAAGGGACTACATAGACCAACTCAAAGATTGGATCGGGCGGGCCAGTAAGGAACTAACATGATCCAGCAGACTGGATTGGGCAAATGTCCAACATTCTTTATGCCCCCCATTTGGGTTACAAGCTCTAATTACTTAGCTCGGCAAAAATTGAAGCTTGGCAGAAAATTATCAACTCTTGTGAATCCTCTATTTTTCCAATGTGGGATAACTAAACTTCTTCTCCTGTTACTGTTCTCTTCTCGTGTCTCATTTCCACATGCATAACCTCTCCATAAGGGCTTCGATTTCGGCTTCTGTACTCTGTGTATGTTGTGAGAATTATTATTTGTACATCTATACGGTTTATTCTATAAAAGAGTATAGTTCTAGGCTGCAATACGTGGTTCCAGACACCGAGTTTGAAAAAAGTCATGACATCTCATTTTGATTGAACAGTATGGTGCTTTCACTTCCTTGTTGTAGCCAATCTTTGGTTAACTGACTCTAGAACCAACATACGATAAAAAAAACTTCGAAATGGCTGAGAAATGCTTCTTCCCCAGTTTCAAAACAAGGTTTGTTTCATCTAAAATCCCTTTAGAAGTTCAAAAGAGAAGACAACAGATAAGGTACTAAAGAAGGAAGCTGTCACGTCACTTGGTTATATGATGTTCGAGCTGAATCCTCAAAAATAGCGAGCTGGAACATCGGCAGGTGGCTTCAATGACGGAACACATTTAAACTCTTCCGAGAAAATATCCGTAGGTGGCTTCAATGACGCAACACATTTAAACTGTTCCGAGAAAAACAACATGGAATAGAAATCAATTTTTTGTGGGAGTAGGAAAATGCAGATAGTTTTCAGTTTGGACATAGTACCTTGTGTTTCACATATTTCTGTCTGATCGTGTGTTGAACTGATTCACTTTCGCATTGTAGATTATGAAGTTTCAGGATACACCCTTTCAATTCGTACGGTCTGTAGCCCTTATAATGCTGTAGTTCCAGGCCTGCATATGACAGCGAAAATGGTACCAGACTTTTCTTAGTCACACGATCTACTGTTTACATGAACATAAATTAAATCATGAACTAAACTATATCCGAATGGGACGGTCAAGTTCATAACATTCTGCTCATAGAACACGGGGAAAAAGATAGAAAAATTGGACGACAAAAGGAGCAGCCTTTATAGTGTAAGATGTGCCTTACCCATGGGTGGAACTTTGGTTGGATAGTGAATCTTGAAAAAAAGATTGAGGAGGCAGCAACTACTGATGGAAGGAACCGGACACAACCGTAGTCTAATAAACTTAGCTCCGAGAGGTAGTAACAAAGAAAGTCGAATTCATTTTAGAACTGGACAGCACAAAGAACTTTGTTAGCCTTTTCTATGTACTACAATAAGCAATCGCTTGTGAATATGATTCGGGGAAATTTTCAAGATAGTGTGCCCTACCGAGGATTTCTCTTGAGCAGCTCCAATAAAAATTCTTAGAAAGGAAACATTATAGCAGATCACGTTATGTTAATGACAGATAGTAACAACATAATAAGTTCTGCTATAAGATGTGCTATAGGAAAACAACCTGAGAAGGGTTATTGTCGTGGGTCTACCAATGTCGAAGTCTAAAAGCTTGAGGACTTCACTCTCCATGGACACGATCTGTAACACCTCGATAAAAAATGATATGCTTTGATTGAGAATTTAAGTATACATTGCATTTATATCAAAATGGCACAACCAACCTCTTCTTTAGTGAACGCTTCATCTGTTATATCGAAAAGATATTCAACCTTTGGGGGTTCGACTTTTTCATACTTACTGCAGTTCATATAAGACACTGCAACAAGAATTTGGAAAAATTTGCCAAGATATCAGGGGCTTTCGATGCGACAAGCATGCAACATACACCAAGAAGTTGAAGCTTATTCCTGTTGAGGTTGTGAGAAGACAGGTATCTGTCAATGTAATTGACAATGAGGTACAAGGTCTCGGAAGCAAGTTTACACTCTTTTGCGACTCCCACCAACCAATCAACCAGTTTTTCTCGGACAACCAAGCTTATATCATTTTGAACCTTTTCCACATAATTAGGCAAAGGCCTTCTTTTCTCCTCCCACCTATGATCACATACCATCATCAGACTAAAATTTTCACATGGTCAATTAGAATAGTTGCTAATCAACATGAGTATGAAGATTTTCAAAATTGTTATAGCATATTAGAACATTCGATTCTGTCCGGGACGGGACATCATAATACGGAAACCAAAAGTTCTAATCAACAAAAGCTAATTTCATCAATAGCACATCTGATGAGCTACCACTTTAACTTCATAGCATCAACAGACAAAAAGAATCATCATTTCATCTTAAGAAACCGAAGGAACGGAAATTCGGAGGAGAGTCTTTATTACCAGAATAATCATTGGGTCTTTTGGTCTGGTGGATTTCTCTTTCAAGCCATTCAAGTCTTTGTTTCTTGAAATTGGGCTTAACAGGGTTTTTATCAATGGCAAATGCCACTTTACTGATGGAGAGGAAAGAGGGAAGTAAAGTTTAGTTTGTTTTTCGTGCCGCCATTTTCACAATTTCAAAAAACTCTACTATACTATGGCCGTATGATGAACTTTAAATTTTTTTTTATTACTTCTTTAAGAATAGTGCAGAACGTATCATTTTTGTTAAACGATTAGGCCTAGCTTACGTTTTTAGCCCGAATTCCATCCTCACACGCCTTTTCAGGTAAAATACGTTGGAAGGTAATTAATTCTGTTAAAAAAAATTAACCATCTAAAAGACGTATTTCTATGGTCGACAGACAAGAGAAAGAATTGTTCTTCTCCGTCCCCTCTACCTTGGTTGGGAGCTGTGAATTAATTCTTAGCGATATTCTCTTGGGATGATGTCCGTCCTTTGATTGAATACTTTAATCTCTCTGGATCTTCTCCCACAAAAGTTAATGTGAGTAAAATGCACAACCTCAAAACTTTCCTTCATCATTATTGAATTTGATGAGCGTAGCAGCAGTGGCATGTTGTTAAAAGATATGGTCTGTTTCTCAACTTGGCTCGTCTGGTTTTGAACCATGTGGAGATTGATCGATCATGTGTTTTTCACTAAATTCTCGTATGGATTTCCATTCCTCAAGGATTTCGCTCTTGAAAATTGGATAGGTTGTCACCATATCCAAATCTCAAGCCGTTCACTAAAGTTTCTAAGCTTCAACTCTCCTGGCAAGATATCCCTAGAAGATCAATTTCAGCAATACATCTCATACTTTGATTTCAGGCCGACTTTCTTACAGGATTTGACAGAAGAAACGTCAACTTCAGCTTCAATCACCATTTAGCAAGTGGTTTTAACGGACCGAATGGTGTAAGCAGCATCACCATTCCACTGAAGGAGAAATGTGTCTTACTGCATTTGGTTACTCAAATCTGTACATCATTTTTTTAGGAGTTGGGACTATGTTTCCCCATCTACCTTCTGCTTTCGTGGTTGTTTACAACCTCAGGAAACTGATACCCTACAGTGTTAAAACTGCACGCCAGGCGAATTGCAAGAGCTTGTAAATCAACAGAACCTAGAGAATCTTTCTCCATGATGTTGTGTATCCTACATGTAAAATACTTTTATATACAAATTGAAATACCAACTTTTAAGAACATGCGCTTACATACAATCAAAATACGCCTTCATATGAAATGAATGAAGCAACAATGGTGAAAAAAGAATTTTATAACCAGTAGAGCTTTTGCACATCTTTCTACAGCTATTCAAGAGTTCACTATCATTACCAATGGAATACTTCTACCAGGGCAGAAAAATAAATTCACACAAGTTTCAAACTATGTTGATTCACCTAAAAACAATATACTAGTACTAAAGAAGGAATTGGCTAAGACGAATGGATATTTGATTTCTTCAGCAGATGACTGAATTCACATTCAACTGGTTCCTCGAAATAGTGAGCAGGAACTTCCTTGGGTGAACATAATGATGCGACAACTTTGAACTGTTCAAGAAAAATCACAAAATGTGTAAATTAAATTCCTCATCAAGGACCGTGAAGAACTGATGAGAGAAAGAAAGTTACTTTTTGATTCATATATTTATGTCTAACTGCTTGTTGAGCTGCTTCACTTTTGAGTTGGAGCTTGTGAAGTCTCAGCAAACACACTTGCAATTCGTATGGTCTATAACCTGTATGCTGTTGTAGCGCCAAACTCTGCAAAAGGACGTTTAGAAAACTGTAAGCTAACATCAAAAAGGTACGAGTCTCACTCTGAAACGAGCACTTTTAGAATTTTCTGCTAAGCCTTCAAGCCATATCAAAGTTCAAACCGAAATATCTTCTGGTTTATACCATATTGCTCATAAGAAAAATGCGGAAGCCTTTTAAGCAAATGATATGACTTACCCAGGGGTGAAACTTTGGCTGGATAGTCAATCTTGAAAGAAAGATGGCTGATGCAGCAACCTCGGACGGAAGGTAGCGAACACAACCGTAGTCCAATAAACTCAGCTCAGCTAGGTAATAACAAAGAAATTCGAATTGGTTTGGGACCTTAATAACATAAGAACATCATTAGCATTTGATATGCAATACCAAGTGGTATTGGTTGAGAAGATTACAGATTCTAGATAGTAGCTTACCAAAGATTTGTCTTGAGCAGCTTTGATAAAAATTCTGAAAAAATCAACCCAAACAGCATGTAAATCAAATGATTAATCATAACAATGAAGCCAGAAACCGTAAGATAATGTCACAGACTAAAAGAGAGAGAGATATGTCAAGTGGATCTTAACCTGACAAAAGTTTTAGTCGTAGGATTACCAACGTTGAAGTCTAGAAGCTTGAGGATTTCACTCTCCATCATCACAATCTGCATTGTAGCAGTAAAAATGAGTTACGCATTCCACGTGCTTAAAACTACTAAGTTTACGGAAAATGTAAGAGAGACGACCAACCTCTTGTTTCGTGTATGTGTTATCTGTTATATAGCAAAAATCTTCAACATGTGGGGGAGTTATATCCTCATACTTACTGCAGATTTAAACACGTAAGAAACCACAGCACAAATTCTAAGAAAAAATTGCAATGGATCAAAGGACTTACGATGCAACAAGCATGCATGAAACACCAAGAAGTTGAAGCTTATTCCTATTCAGGCTATGGCAAGACAGGTATCTGTCAATGTAGTTTACGGAGAGGTACAAGGTGTCTGAAACAAGCTTGTACTCTTCCGCAACCTCCACCAACCAATCGACCAGAACTTCTCGCATAGCTGGATTAATATCCTTTTGGAGCTTTTCTATATAATTAGATAAAGGCCTTCTTTTTGACTCCACCTGCAATCACATACCTTCATCAGATTAACAGCTTCTAATTTCTTTTAATTTACAGAAAAGCAATACATACAATTCATAAGGAAAGAAGAAGCTCAAGGCGAATTTGAAACATGGCAAATGAAACATATATCCATACTCCTTTTTACAGTACCAAGGACAGCTCAAATTAGATTCAGTAGAGCTATCATCATTAAGAGTGAATCTAGTAAAGCACACAGTCTAAAAGCATAACAAATCCGAAAACTTTAAGAACAAGAAACCAAAAAAGTCCTTTTTCGGCTCCACCTGTGATCACATACCTCCATCAGATTATCAATGATCATAACTACAAAGATCTTCTAATTCTGTTCAATTTATAGAAGCACAGGGCATACAATTCAAAAAAGGAGAGAAAAAAGCTCAAGACGAATTCGAAACATGGAGAATGAAACACACACACACACACATATATATATATATTCCATAAAAGCTACGATCATTAAGAGCGAATTTAGCGGTGCACACTTTAATTTCCAAGTACCAGCAGTCTATAAAGCATAACAAATCCAACAAAGCTAACGAAAAATCATCTATCCTACATTTTATGAACTTTGCCTTCATATACATACAAATACAACCTCATCTTAATACATCAATCACGCAGAAAAGTATCCTGATACGCCTTTGATCAATCATTTTCGTTAACGACTTATGGTATTCGTACTTACGTACCTCCAAAGAGTGCAAATGCTGATATATAAGATTCACATATCCGAATTTACGCAGCTCATCTGATCCTGGGCTAGAAAACTCCTCGACTTCCACCTCATCATATCCATCCTTCAAATCAGAATCGCCTTTCAGTTTCAGAGTTTTCCCCAACACAACATCATCCAAACCAGAACCATCCGATGAAACGTGGGTGATGTCCGCCAACGCAACGCGTTTCTTCATCACCGGAGAATCATCTGTAACAGAATCATTGGGCCGTTTGCGAGAAGATGTTTTGGTCTGATTCTCCTTCTCCGTCATTGGAACTGAAACCCTAGGGTTTTAGGAAATGGAAATGATTTGGTGGCGGAATTTTTGGTGAATTTTATAATGGTTGTTTGATGGAGAAGAGAGGGAAAATTTTGTGTTCAATAAATTTCATTTTCGTTTTGGTCGGTAATGATGAAATGTTTTATGCCGCCATTTTTACGTTTTCAAAAAGCTTTCGTTTCACCGCGCTCGCTCTCTCACAGTCAAATGTCAAATCGTTTTTATTTACTCTCTTTTCCCATTTTGCTTCTCTTCTTGTCTTTTCTATCCAAAACGCACTCACATTATACATAAAAACCTTTTTAAACTAGTACTCAATGAGTTAATAACTTCTAAAAGTTAATATTTTTTCTGATTCCGACTCAGAAAAATTACATTAAAATTTTATATCGATAAATTAATAGCCTCTCTAAAATAAAAAATTAAAATTAAAAATTCGATCCTAACACCATTAATTTATAGAGGTTTTACTATAATAGACAACATCGGATGTCGGAATCGTGAAAATTAATTAATTAATACGTTCATTAATCAATGAATCAACTAAATAGTTTGTATATTTTCCCCGTCCCATTAATAATGCAATATTTTGACTTCTCGGTCAATCAGTTTCAACTTTAACCTCTAATTATTTTTAAATTATAAAGGTAATGGGATTTAAGTAAATTATAATGTGAAAGATTATAAAGTGATTTTTCATAATATAATTTACTTAAATCTATTACCGATATAATTTATAAGTAATTATATGTCAAAATTAAAATTGATTGACTGGAAAAAGTCAAAATGTTGCATTATATTTTTTAAAAATAGATAATTTGTATATTTACGTTTTAAACATTGAACATAATAATATTTCTTGACATCCGACAATGCACCGGAGATTATCGACTACATCGAGTGATCACCATGACTGGTGCGGTTATTCGAGTCGAGTATCACATACCTCGAGTTCGACTCGAACTCTTATCGAGTGGAGCTCGGCTCTGCTTGGCTTGTTAAGTTAACGAACCTAAAAACGAGTATGAGCTCAATAAAGCTATAATGAGCTCGAGTTCGAAAAAATAAATGAATAAAATGGAAAAATAATGAATGAAATCTTAACTATTCATATATTTAACCACTATTAATTAAAATTACCCACAAACTTAATCGAGTAGATCGAGTCGAGTCTGGCTTGGCTCGTTAAGACCACGAGCTCTCAGGCGAGCTCGACTCGAATTCCTTATTGAACGAGCCAAGTTCGAATCTTAACAAGTACTCATTTGAGCTCGTTCGAATCTTAACAAGTACTCAGGCACTGATTTGGCATCGGGCAGCAACATGACTTGTCAAAAATGAGAAGTCCATACATAACAACAGCCTCATAGGTGATAAATTACTAACAAATTGTTTGGAAGTATGATCTATGCTGAGTTCCGAAAGTTGCCAAATAAATCACAATCCAGATGAATTTTGGCAGTTATGCAAATCAGATAAGCCCGTTAAGCTTCTCAGATGAGCAGTAATTCCGTCTGGTGCCTGATCTACAGATACCTCTTTCTAAATTTCCGAATTTCTCAATTTTCTGCACTAGTATTATGATCCCCCGTTGCCTCTGCAATGTGCTTTTCAGTTGGGATTGTGTCGGATTCTTGCATTTCCAGAACATGGTCAGAAGATGTATCAGTAGTTGGCCGAGGATTGGGTGGCTTCTCAGCTACGCATGATTCCATTCGTTGCCTGTGGCTAACACTCCAGCGAGCATTCTCAAGTCATTTAGAAACCTGCAGAATAAAAGGCCGAATAATAGTTTTAAGAAGATACCAAGTTGCAAGATAGTGAAATCGTCCAGAATAAAAAGGCAGACGAAAAATAAACACAATAGAATATACAAGGACCTGCTGAATTGTGAGCCTTGTTCATTTGCTAGTTGTTCTTTTACAGCTCTTTCAGGATACTGATTTTTGCTGAAGGATTCATAGAGTCTCTGCACCAGACAAAGCATAATATTATCACACAAAGAATCAGAACTAATAAAGTCGCTGAAAAGAAAATGCTCTCAGGTATTTAAGGAGTACTTCAAAGATAGTACTGGAAACCTTTTATCCTCTCACCCGCCAACCCAAAAAAAAAACACTGGCAAAATATTCTTATCCAAAAATGCCATCCGTTTACAGTAAGCTCAGAAATTTTCCACCACGCAGGTTGGTTGTTTTTTCAACTTCAGCATCTCATTATAAAACAAATCATATCACATTTATAATAAAAAGAATGCAATTAACAATCCCAGTTTGCACGAGGGAAGCATTTGGTTAACTTGATGTGATAGTGGTGATAGTGTGTGATAATATAAATGTTGATAATTATATTATATCCATATAATACAATTAAAATGCATGCAAACTTGTCAAGTGTTTGGACTTGTGGATTAATAAAGTAGATTTTGTACTATATTTATCCTGCGAAGGTGGGATAAAATTATCCGCACCCCCTCCTCGTGACAAATTATCACTCAACTTGATGGATTAATTGCAAGGCTCTCATTATCCATCGGGCTTTCATCCAACAAGCCAAACATTTGAAAACGCGTGATAAAATTCACTGGTTTATCATATATTATCCACTTAACCAAACGCTTCCTAGAATTACAAAAACTGTTCAGTGAAAATGTAAAGTAAACTAATTCCAAAAGCAGATCATTCCACAAAGCAAATTACCTGTGTTGCAGCTTCCCCAAGACGTCTTTTTGCTGATCCTTTAGTAGAGATACTAGCAGAACCCACTGTGGCTGATGAATCACTAACGCCGCCATTAGCATTGGATTTCCGAGTTCTTTTTGGTAATTGCTTACTTCCCTTACGGTGTTCATCCATGGTGTCTAGCTTATTCTCACTAATTTGATTTTCTTTCGGAGGTATAGCCTCAGTTCACCGACGGTTAAATTTCTGTCTCTTCGGATCTCTAGTATCATTATAATCTTCGTCACTTGAACCAGAAGAATTCCCATATGCTTCCTATTAAAAAGATACAGCATTGTTAACCACACAGAAGACAACAATGGAAACAAGGAATGGATGCAACACGTTACAGGTGCCAGAACAATTTGAGAATCATAGGAAATAGGGGAATAAGAAGATTGGCAACCAAGTGAATATAAAATATATGCTAACGTTAAAGGACTTTACTTTCCTACTACGAATGATGAATTACGATTTACGATCAAGTAGTTGAACTCTTAACAATTGATTACTATATTTTAACTGCTTTGGCAACAATCTCGTCATCACGCTCAGATCTTCGATTTCAGCTTTACCCTTTAGTTAGTTAAAAAAGGATATATATCTCTTCTTGCACAGTACCATACTCTATGAAGGCACCTCAAACCCACAAAGTCCCGAGGTAACATAGAGAAATCCATCCCTTTGAATGATAAAGTACACAACATTAGTAGGATTTGTAAGCTTTAGGAGAGACACATTTTTCCATTTTACAAAAAGAAGCAATTTAATTTACACTGGTTCTATCATGTATAAAACTCTCTGTTTCATAATTTATGGTCTCTAGCAACTGTATGGAATGTGTCACTCTTTTGAGTCTCATAGATGGCGTTAAGTCATGAGCTCAGATAATCCATCCATATTTGCTTCTATTAGTCATTTCCTAACTACAATCATATCATTATTATAGTAGGTGGAAGAAGTCTATCGTGTGGTAAATAATAAAGAAATAGTGAACCTTTATTCAACAGGCTGTCAATTATTAGAATCTCAAGTCGATCAGAAGGTTTTCATGCTTGACAAGTTCTTCCATCCGGATTTCTTAATACAATTATCTCCACTTTCTATTCGTGTAATAGCAATTTTATGTTATACTCCGACAGCTTAAATTTTGTCTCATTAAATTGTTATGTTGTAAAGTACGGCATGTTCTAGTCTCATTACAATCTAACAACTATGAACTCTTGGTTTCAGTTGCTCAACTACTATCATAAGATTCCTGAATTTCTTCACTGTTTATTGCGTTAAGCACAAAAACCTAGTCACCGACTCACTGCTAAGTACTCCCATCAAAATGCCTTGTCTTTCAAATGGACTGTCTATGCCACTTTATGTGTCACTGCACGTACCACTGTTCTTAAACAACACAAAAGTTCCAGCATCTTGCAGTCTATGTCCTATCGGTACCCTAAGGGTGCATAAAATTGTACTAGAAAAGCATTACAGAAGATCACAGCTCCCTTTAGTACTGCGGACAAGAACAATCCTTGTAGATATTTAGCCTAAAGTATGAATTTTTTTATGCTTATGTACATTGAAGTGACATAAAACTGTAAAACTGATGGATGGGTCAAGAGTAGGTCGAAAAGTGTCTGTTAAGACATGATTCGAAAGATGGAAACTTTTGGATAAGACTTGCATAAATTAGGTCTACAAGAATTATACAGAATTTTTGGTGAAAACAATCCACATCACCCATATTAAATGCATGCATGGAATTTGTAAACTTCTCCCATATTTTAGGGGTCATAACAGCTGCTTTTAAATTACAGCACACGTGCCAATTTTCATCAGCAACGTTATGGTATTACAACCTTAGTCTAATATTAAACTGTATGGATCGCCGGTAAACAGTAAGCACAACCCCAGTTCAACGAATAACTCTTTTAAGTAGAGGAAGATTCATGACGACTTTCCAAGTAGAACGGAAATAGTAATTTGATAGTTCAGAACAAGATATTTTAAAACCCACTGCATAATCACAGAATCCTTGACGTTCTGCATTATCTACACCAATTTTCTAAAGGAGCCTTTTCAGTTGGGAAATTCTACCGAGACCTATCTAAAGTACTGCTTAAACTTGATTTAGTCTCACCTAAATACCATGCTCCCGGAGAACACATTAGAGAGGAAAAATAGCACTCTGATAATGAATCTCCGGCTCTCTGCCATAGTTGTCAATGGCGAGTTGCTGTCACTATAGCAGTGAAGCAATGGTATGTGCCACTACATTTAGGCTCTTTAACTTAGCAGCCCCTATAGCAGCTATAGCACTATAGCAATAGCGCCACTATTGTGTTTTATTATTACTTCTACTAATATTTATTTAGTTTTAGATGATTCATATGAGGATATATTCTAGACGATTAGTATTGATATTAAGCTTTGTTTTGCAAGTCACAAGGCTGAAAAAACTAGGTTCAGTATCTGCCTATTAGTTTCTCTATTGGGAACTCAGACTTCATTTTCACTATGATGATGAACTAATTATTATATACTCCCTCCGTCCCAGAGAACTTGTGAGGTTCGCTTCCCGGATTATTATTTATTTTTTTGCGAAATTCATTAAAATATATAAAAATAATCGATGAAACTATTTTCTCGTCATTTTATACATTCTCCTCATAACATAATTTCATCAAATCGTTTTAGTCACGTTTTCATATTTTAATGAATTTCGCAAAAAACTTATGCGGGGAACGTACCCCCAAATTCTCCGGGACGGTGGGAGTATGTTATAGTTATTTGTTGATTATAAATGCTACGCTAGCCTAAGTGTGGTAAATATCTCAATTTTTACATACTCAACTATTTTTAAAATAGCAATCTTTCAGAGAGGACACGTCACTACTCACTATGGTCTGCTACCCACTATCAAAATGTTAGAGCCACTACACATTTATTATTCCCACAGACAGAACTATAAAGATTCAGATATCTCAAGCGGACCACAATCCTAGTTAGCAAATAAAAATGGATTTGATAAAAGTTATGCCAGCATAAGATCAAGATTGACAAGCAAGCAAACCCAAATCTTAAAAACTGAGATCGTAATTTGAAGGGAAAAGAAGAAACTCACATCGTACAATTTTTTCTAATCCAACCGTTCTACATGTCTTCTTCCAGAAACAGGTTCATCGGAGTTCTCTGTAAGGTGAGACAGCTCATCTTTTATTGATTGCCTCTTTCTCTTACCCACTTTTGAATTTTCTTCCTTATGGATCATGCACTGCTGGTCGAGATGAGATGATGGAGAAACATGCTCGGAATCATCACCAGGCGTAGTAGCATCATCTAGAAGAGCACCAAGGTCCTCTGAGTGGGAGGTAAAATCAGAAGATGAACTACCCTGTGTAACTTGCTTATCTGGATCTGCATTAGTGGGCTCAAAATCATCATCTTCTGAGTCTTCCGAAGGAAGCTCCATATAGTCTTCATTATTAGGAGCAGCCAAATCGTCTGGAGCAGAAAAATAACCAGAATCCTCAGAACTTGTTTGGACTCCCTCAACTTTCTGAACCACATCTGGCTTATCCGGATCATAATCATCATCCTCGGAATCATCTGAGGAAGACCCATCAACCACTTTATTTCCACCCTCGGCGGCCTCAGGAAAGATCTTCTGTGAAACAGATGATAGGATGGTCAATGCCAGAAACTACAATTCAAGATTATTAATGTGTGTGAATTCTGACCTCCCACTTGTCCAGAAGAGAAAATTTTGTTCTCTGAAAATCCTTTAGCATATAAATACAATCAGCTTTACAATCACATTCTGGGCAAAACCAGTCCTCATCACCTGGAGGAACTGAGTACACATAGCCAAAAATGAAGTCAAACAAAGACAGCAAAGTCGGTTGGGAAAAAAAATGAAAAACAAAGAGCTAATTCCGAGTGGCGTGAAAATTACTGTCTTCTTTCAACAAAGGTGGCTCCAAGCAGAACTGGTGAAATCCGCGTTCACAAGCACCATCACAGAGAATGATGTCATTATTAAGAGGCAAATCCTTAGAGCCACATTTTGCACAGAAAATCTGCAGTAGAGAAAGGAGCTCAGGGTTCCTATATTCCAGACCTTATTTTCTATGAACCAAACATTAAAACTATGATGGTAAGTAAAGCTCCAGAATCACGAAGTTGCATTCTTAAATGGAAATCAAAAGGATATCAATACCCATGACAGAAGTGTAAAGGGCTGACCCCTGGGGCGTGCATGTCCAGATCTTATGGCTTATAATTCTTAAATGCGATCATAATACTTCAGTTAAGCTCAACATATGGACATATATATCATTTAAACAAAGTAGGTGTTGGTAAATGCTTGTAAAAGCACTTTTGAGATTATGGGGTAAAACAAGCAGAAATTTAATGTTTGGTAATCCAACTTTTACTAAAACTTCTACTAAACAAAGCAACTTTAAGCAAAAATCTGAAAGCATGTGTTGACATGCTTCTTTTAATGCAAACACTATTCCATTGCTTTAAGTTGCATTTAAACCAAGGTAGCAAACAATTCCAACTTTTACTAAAAATCAGATTTTTTCTACTTTAAGCAAAAAAACCAAGAATTGCTTTTCAAAAGCATTCGCAAACAAGCCCAAAGTGAAGTAGAAGCAGAATATATAAGGTCTCTGCGCAGAATATTGTACCTTCTCAGTAATATTAATGCAAAAGTGAGCATAATGTAAGAATCTACAAAGACCTGGACAGAAAACAAGATGAATTAAAGCCCTGACTAAGCGACATCTACTTATCAATTCTAGTGTTGCAGGAACCCAATTACGGCACAAGATAAGGATATGCCGCCAACTGATACAAAGGAGATGGCCTTGTTTAAATATCATTGAAATTTAATCATTAATTAACCAGAATTATTTAGAATTTACACAGACGTTTTTTTGAAAGAGCACTTGATTAAGTAGATGGATGTCATGTTTTGACACTACATGCATTCCTAAGTCGTAGCATCAGGTGCGATGGGGTTTATCCGCTGTAATGCGCAGGGTGCAATATGAAAATAAGTCATAAAGGGCAACAGAAAAAGTTTCAGAGCAAAAGGTCACACAGGATGCCTTACGTCTTCGCTATCGATCTCTCCTTGACCATCAAATAGAGATTCTGGAAGCTTTCCCACTTCAAGCAATGAATCGAGGTTCTGAAATAACTCTCTTATCCTCAATTTGTAATGTACAATATGAGATTTTGCACGCTGTAGCTCTTTTTCCGGCTTCAACTTCTCCAAGCTGCAGAGTTGCCATATTGAGTACTATGCTGTTTTATAGCCGTATCTTATGTAAAGGTGCCTAGCCTTGATATGCACTGAATATACACTCAAATTACGTGTCAATGCATTTCAAAATGGATGAACAAGTAGAAGAGCGTATAATTGGGTGAAACGTGTAAATACACTCCTTGAATTTTCCAGCAGGAACCCATCAATTAAGGCAGTCATCCTTGGAAAGAAGAAAGATTAATTAAAAGGAAATTGACAACTCTTGCACCACAGAATGTTTACATAAGATGAGCAACTAACTACTATAATCTGGACATATCCATCAATAAAGTTCAATAACCGGAGGGAAAAAGAAAGAGAGAAAAGAAAGAGAGAAACTCTAGTTACAAGTAAAGATGATCCGTCTATAGATTCACTAGCTGGATGATTACGTTGATCAGCAAGATTTTAATGATAGAAATTGCCCTCCACCCCAATAGTAATACAGACCAGAAAAAATGGCAGTTAGGAAAGTTGAGAGTAATTAAAATATCTAGCATCAGCCTTCTAATTGGTGTTCTGAAGTTATTCGATGAACGTATTTCACTATTTAGGTAGCTGAACTCCCGAAGGGACACCTCCAAGTGGTAAAGAGCTTGGGTTTGGTGTAGGAGGTGAGGGGGCTCAAACCGAATTGAAGCCCCTCTCCATTGGAGTGAGGTGTGAGTGTGCCACGTCTCAGCCCAACATAAAAAAGAAAGAAAAAAGGAGAAAAAAGGAGAAAAACTATACATGTTGCTCAAATATACAGTAATTGACTTAAAACCATGTGGCAAATCAACATAGCAAGATTGTAAAGGTTATGAGTATAGTGACTGGACATAGTCCATAGCCATTTCCTTTTGCCTCAGTTGTTGATTGCACATTTCTTTACGAGAAATGTGGCACGCGAATACTCGTGTGCTACCCTTTTTTATTTATTTTATCAAATATTATACCGTGAATACATGGTATTTATTAGTAATTATAACTTTTAATGCACAAGTATATCCGCACCTGTCATTGTCAAGTATGTATTTTCAAAACTTTGTGAATATAAGATCGTATAAATTTAGGTAAATTCTATATGAAATGATAAATAAAATTTAAGCACTTTTTCATAAATATTTTAACATGAAGAGATAAGTGTGGCTGGAAGAAGGAAAAAACAAACCACATTCTGGGTAACTATAATTAGTTGGACGTGGAAGGGAACTGCAAGAATCCATGACTGCAAATTACATATGTAGCCCTTGAGTGTCATTGTTTGTGATGGATTTTTATAGGTAGAAATGACAAACTAAATTTTGGTATCACAACTACCTAATGTGAGGGAAAAGTGACATTCTTTTTTTATATAGTATAGATAATTCAGTAAAATATACTAGATGTGAAAAGATATTTTATGTCACAGTTATCATTTATATAATTTTTCTTCAATCTGGTTGAATCTTTCAAACTCAGACTGCTATTTAGTCCCATTTATAGCACCCCGCCCAACCAATGAACATACATGATCCAACTCCCACAGGTACAATTGTTCAGATCGGTGCACAGCCATCTCGAAATACACAATAGGAACTGGGGGGTGGGGGGGGTTGATGAAATGTGAAGATAGAACAAACATATAAAATTCAACGGAAAAGATTATAGAAGAAAGGTCAAACAAGGTGATTGAGATACAATTAATTCTCACTATGAATGGAATTCCAGCAAGCATTTTAAATTTCTTTCTGACAAAATAATATTACACAAGGCACGTGAATTCACATCCCTCGCCTGCTTGCTACACATAACTGCAACTTTAACCACTGCTGTCAGCTGTGATGTAATTATTCTATGGAATTTTTAAAAAGACGTCCCTATTATAGGCCTTAAATAACTAAATCTTCTCCTCATTCAATTCATGTCATTGTCAAAAATGCTAAAGCAGATAACTTTTATGAACCTAAAACACAAAATGAGTTACCTCAGACAACCGATTAAAACCAACCAACCAACCAACCGTGTAACCACAAACTAAATAGATTGATCTTGCGCTAGATATATAATGATGTGAGAAGTTATACACACCTCTGTCCCTTCCAGCCTTCAGCAGAGTAAGCATCAATTAAATTTTGTTCAAACTTTATTCGGTGCAATAGGTATCTCAGATGGGTTCTCATTCTTGAAAACTCATTCAAATTATTTTTCTTTATCCGCCTCTTTCTCCTACCTCTACGTCTCTTTTCCCAATTAGCACTGCCTTCTTCCGCAGCTTCAGTGGGCTCTGGCGCCTTATGTTTTTCTTGTGATTTTGAACGCAAACTCCACGAACTAGTCACTTGACTTATACCTTTAGCTTTTCTCTTTTTTGCTTGAGCATGATTTTTATGTTTGATCTGACCAGGATCAATATTTGCATCTTTCTCTATTGATTCCAATCTTCCATCACCAGGACAAGGTGACGCTGTTCCAAGAGGTACATCTGTAAGACCATTACGCAGTGGTGTCACTTCCGAGTTTTCAAGAACTGATGGTGTTTTAACATTTTGTGACAACATTTCACTTTTGTCAGCACCAAGCCTCGGGGAAACATCACTTATATCTAGCGCCACGGTACCAGGTGGTACATCTGTATTTTCATGTTTTGTACGACCATTACGCCACGTCACTTCCGAGTTTTCAAGAACTGGCATTTTTTCTAATGAGGCTTCACTTTTGTTGGCACCAAGACTCTGGGAAGCATCTCATACTGCAGTTCCAGGAGGTACATCCACATTTTTACTATCTGTAAGACCATTACACACAGGCACTTCCAAGTTTTCAAGAACTGACCGTACTTCCACATTCTCCACTATAGTTTCACTTTTCTCAGTACCAAGAGTCCTCAAAACATCTCTCGTATTTGTTATAGTGTCATCCATTCCAGAAGCCATTTCCTCCTTAGAAACTAACTCCAATCCAACATCTCGAGATACACTTACCTCCCTTTCCTCCATCTTAGTACCCAGTTTCAAACATCTCGAGATACACTTACCTCCCTTTCCTCCATCTTAGTACCCAGTTTATCGCCTTCGTCACAATGTGAACTCTGCACAACATTTTCCCGACATTCAACCCTAGCTTCCTCATCAGCCTAAAGTTTTCCACCACCCCTATCTTCCATCTTTCCCAAACACCACAATTCCAAACTAAACGACTGATTATGCCCAAATGACTACACAATGTAACTCAAATTAAAAGGTGTTTCACCTCATGCTCAAGATTCAAATGCCACAATACCTACTCTAACCCTAATTTTGAAACACCTCGTTACCTGCAAGCCAAATGAAAAAAAATAAATAAATAAAAATCAATGCAGCTTCCTTTCCTCGAAACAAAAACCAAAAGATTTCAACTTTCTCCAAATTTCAGCAACAAACACAAGCATTCATATATATAAACACTTACGTCAACATACGCAGAGAAACCAAGCCACACCACTAAGACACGGGGCTAGGGATTTTAGTCGACTCTGAACAGAAACTGAGATGAGACGAAGAAAGAATGAATGAATGGCGTGAGAAGAAAGGGTAATGGTGGTGGATGAAATTAGGAAAAATTCTTACCGCGAAAATTGATGCTCCAAATCAGGGCAGGACTGGCTGACCGCCTATTTTTCGCGCTTCGGCGGATTATTCCAGAAGATCTGTTAATGGAATTTTTTATTGGAAAAGTACTATTTGGGCTGGATTGCAAATTGAGTTGGACTGTCTAGGTGAGACCAATGTTTAGTGGCTTCATATTTGGGCCTTACTTGCTTTCGGGTGCGTGTAAATTATAGCAATGAAAAAAATTGAGCGCGAAGTGAAATTGTGATTAGGTACAAATCTAGGGGTGTTCACAAATCAAACCTATCTTTAGGAATAAAAAAGGGCATGAGCTTTTTGTATGTCGTATGTCTACCTTTTTTGAAACATTTTCGGTCGTTTTGGTAGACGGTGACGGAATTGTTAGAGTTGATATTCCTTTTAGAATGACATAATCAAAGTATAGTGTTGAACAAATAGGTGTAATCGTTGAGTTCTATGACGGTAAACTAAATGGAGTCAGTTATAGCGACCCTTCTATTGTTAAATAATATGCTATACGTGCTCAATTGGGTGAAATATTTGAATTAGATCGCGCGAATTTGAAATCCGATGGTATTTTTCGTAGCAGCCCAAGGGGCGGGTTTACTTTTGGGCATGTGTTTTTTGCTTTGCTCTTCTTCTTCAGGCACATTTGGTATGGCGCTTGAACCTTGTTCATAGGTGTTTTTGCTGGTATTGACCTCAATTCAGGTGTGGAGCTTAAATAACTCGCTAAGAACCATTTTTAAAAGATCACGTTGTACGATTAGGTCGAATAAGCCATTTTGAAATAAATATTCAGCCGCCTGGGAATCTTCAGGTACTATTTTATTCAATATTTTTTCAATTATTCTTTAACCGGCGAATGCTATGTAGGAATTGGGTTCAGCAATAATGATATCTCCCCACATACCAAAACTAGCCGTTACCCCGCCGGTAGTATAAGATGTAAGGATTGATACATAAAATAACTTTTTATTTGATTGATAATCATATAAGGCAGACAATATTTTAGCCATTTACATCACGCTAAAACTTCCTTCTTGCATGCCTTCCCACTACCAAACCCACGTCGAAGCGCACACTATAGTAAAAGGTAGAATTTGTTGGTATCGTCCTCAATCAAACGAGTGATTTTCTCCCAAACTACTGATCCTATACTGCATTCCATAAACTGAAAATCCATAACCCCAGTTGCTACAGAAATACCATTTAGCTAACTCACGCATGTTTGAACTAACCGAGCCCAAAAAGAGTCAAACTAACCGAGTAAGGCAAAACTCGGCTCGCTAACGTTTGTGAGCCTTTGCTTATATGTGCTCGAACCTAAAGTAGCACGTAGTTGTGGTGAAAATGTAATGACGACATGATAAGGCGAACAAGGTGGTGGTTCCGTGGAGGTGAATAGTGGTCCCGTGGAGGTTTGGTTGAGTTGCGTGGAGGCAGAGCCGCTGCTGTGGACTGGGAAAGGGTTCTTGACTGCTGAAAATGAATGAATTTACTAGAAATTTTTTTGCCTTTAGTCTCACACACACACACACATACACGATGTTTGCGAATTGCCCGCAAATAACCGATCACACTTAACACAGCTTGAGGCTCGTTCAATAATGACTAGAATTTGTACGCGAACAAGTTCGAGCTCGGTCAACTTAAACTTGAACCGAGTTTTGACTGAATTTTTGTACGAACCACTTGGAAATGACTCATCTCGTATTAACCCCTAAGCACAATATAAAATGGGAGAACCAAGAGATGAAAGACTCGAGAGGGCCAGTGAGGGTGAAGGCGGAGAGCTTGATGACTACGCTTTAATAGAAAGATGTTGAGCTGGGGCAGCTCACGATTACCAATCGATCGAGCACCGATCTATTGGAGAATTACCAGACCAACCACATGACTACAATTCCAAAGTAAACCACCTTGTGAATTTTTGACTAAACGTTTTTCTCATTTTGCAGAGCAAACATTATAATTTGTGGGCAGTAAACATAAAATAAATGCTGTCTGAGATGGATATGTCAAGGTGAAGAGGATATCGGGAGAAGTCTACAGACTAACAGAGTCCATGAAGGTACACTTCCACCGACAGTATATGTGGGAGAACCAAGAGATGAAAGACTCGAGAGGGCCAGTGAGGGCGAAGGGAGAGAGCTTGATGACTGCGCTCTCATAGAAGGATCCGGAGCTGGATTGCCAATCGGTCGAGCATCGATCTATTGGAGACTTACCAGACCAACCAAGGATTGTTGGTGAAGGCACTGGCGGGAACATGGGAAGAGTTTGCTCGACAGGTGAGGTAAACGTAAATCCAAACCAATGTTGTTTTGAAATTTATGGATGGACAAGGTGACCGACATGGATGCATAGGAGTTTGCAACTGGCTTCCACGCTTGCTTTGCACAATTGAGGCACCATGGATCATGGCAGACAAGTTCAACGTGTTGGAAATTGCTTCAGCAATTCTCCCAGGATCAGTATTTATAAAAGCTGTTATTTTATTACAGACTACCGGAATATTACAACAGTAGGCGCAATTACAACTTTTCTCCCGCTCGAGAGCTTCGGCTCTACACACTAGGCTAGCTGCACCTTTTTCTTTTTCTACTGCTGCTAGCACTACTTTCCTTCTTTTTCTTTGCAGCACACTCTTTCAACCACTTTTCTTTCTTTTGTCTTCTCTCTCTTTTTCTTTGTTTTGGCTTCTTTTTCTTTGCTCACTCTTTTCCTTTTCTTAGCTCACTTTTCTTCTTTCACTTCCCACTACATGCTGTCGAGACAAATAAGTCTTGCATTTATAGTTGTAATAGGTCGGCGCAGCATACGAACCGACTCAGCCGTTTCTTTTCCAGATTTTTCTTGCCGTCATTCTTGAAGATTCAAGATTTTGCTGCTAGCTTCAAGTGCCGCCTCTGTTCTTCTTTTTACTTCCAATTTTAGAGCTATTTATATTTTAGTCCCTCTATATTATTTTCTTAGGAATTGAGTTTAATATTTTTAACAAATCTCAGAACACGATAGGATGGTCCCTCAAGGCTGATGTACTCAAGAAAAACTTCAGGAAACAGTAGCACAGTACCCTTGAAATTGAAAACTTGGATGCAACCATGAGCAAGCTTGCTACAAAAAGTGATGCAAGCATGCCAATCGGTGATTTACAGCATCAGTTAAGGGAGATGGAATCCAGCATTCAATTTGCAGAAGACTGACTCGAGTGCTGGCTCAAGCGTCTGATTAAAACAAGGGCGTCGCTGCTTAACATGCAAACTCAGTTATATATGCGTAGCAGTAGAATAAATGTATGTACCCTTGCGAAAAAGATTTGAATTGTTCCTTGATCCAAATTGTACATAGAAGAAGCTTATATGAAAATACCCTACGATAAATGGATAAACATATTCTACATAAATATTTACCACACGTAAATTCGTGTGGTACGTTACACTCTATTGCACGGATACGTGGATACGGGGATAGAGACACGGTAACAGCAGTTATTTCAATGAAATTAGGATAGATTCATCCGAATACGTTTACTCAAATATTTTATCCTCGAACATTAAAAATATTGAATTTTAAGGGAAAATACACAACGTGTCATATCTGATTAGTATCCGATTCGTATCGTATATGTGAAGTATCCGAGACATGCGCCAGTGTAATTCATCAAAGTATTTGTGCAACATAGGTTATGCTTGATGCAATTTAAGCTTACGTGCCATCATTCAGATTGATGAATAAGTACGAAAGAGACTCATATCATGCAAAAACAAATAAATAATTCACTCAACCTTTAGATTAAACTAACACAGAAAGTTCAATTCCTTCATATTCCAGGAAGGTTATACCAGGAAAAATGATCCCTCCCACAATTAAGCACACACGGGCCTTTCATAGTTTAATGATATTCGAGTTATCTAAAGATTCCGATTGCCTCTTAAGTAGAAAACTGTTACTAGACACATCTTTAATGAGATCCAAAGGAAATAATAATATAAGTAACAAATAATACAACTATGGAGGCCACACGGAGGGTTTGCTTAGTTTAACAATATACAATAATGTAACAAATAATACAACTATGGAGGCCACACGGAGGGTTAGCTTAGTTTAACAATATACAAGCTGTCATGATTCCCTTTGTCTGTTAGGACAAGGCAATGACTGAACAGATCATTAATGATCTATAGATGATATTGTTCAATATTTAAACTCAATTTTTCGGAAAATGGTAAATATTGTAAATATCGTATGAATAATCGGGAGAGTTTAGAAATTTCCGGAAGCATCCGCATATGTATAGAAGGTTCCGGAAAGTTCCAGAAGCCGTACGAATAAACCGGAAGCTCAAAGAAGGTTCCGGAAGCTACCGGAAGATTCT
>JAYMSH010000014.1:0-22752 GCA_036897905.1 Aragoa cleefii | reverse complement strand
AGAAAATATAAACTTTGATTGCGTACCATGAACTATGTTTCGTAGTTCAGGTTTGCAAGCGACAAAGGGTATCTTAACGTCAGTACAACTTTTCCAGTCATCCATAAGGGTCTTATTAATTTTATTCATGAACCACGTTAGCTGAAAATTAATGAAATGACAACAATTAGATAGATAGACACTGTGTTTTGCAAGAATAACTAACTGTATAAAATTAGAATTAAATACTAAGGGTTCGTCAAAATTAAGCCTTATGTAGATATCGAAATTATAATATATAGAGAGAAAAAAACCCTGAAAAAGTATCAATGAAAGTGGAATAGAGTTTAATATTAACAGGAGTAAGTAGTTTCTTGTAATTTTAAGCTTACCTGCACTTCATCAAATTGTGATTGTCGCCTATTAATTGTCGCGGTATTCAAGTGTAATCATTGTGTTGGCCGAATGTGCATACGGTTAGATTGGCATGATTGTGCATAGATGGGTACTTGACAGCGAACTGGATTCTCTTTCATATTTCATGGGCCATTATATGTCTCATTCATATAATTTGTATAAGATTATAAGACTTGGTGTGTGGATGATCATGTGTTGTATTGTGATGGGGTATGAATGGACCATATTGATAGGAGATCCTTTGCGACTTGATAGTCTATACATTTACCAAGTAGTGCTCACTCACTTTTGCGCTCTTCCAAAGTTATATTATAAAGAGTGGTTACGACACTAGTATCTAATTTATAAGGATCTAGATCCTCCAGTCACGGTTTTTGAAGTCGCTGGAGGCCAGTCACTATACTAACGAGTTTTAGATTAAGGCTCATCTAAGCGTCTTATGTTCACTCATGCTCAACTTCTCTCATCATGCTCACTGCCTCCTAAATTCGATGACCCTTCAGACCCAGGCCCAGTGTACTTCTTGCAGCCATGTATGCTCTTTGTGTCCAATGAGTCGGTAGCCGGTGGACTTGGCACCATCAACCGGGTTGCTGGTTGTATGGGTGACAAATAGAGTAATGAGGTGGGTATGGGTAAACAAATATAAGTAACGGGTAAATCAACAGTCCGTTTACTTACACCCATTTACAAATATATATGAAGTGGGTAATTGCTAAATGAATATAGTAGGTGTTTGCAAATGCTTTTAAATTCACTGTTGAGATTAAGCAAATGAATAAGTAGTTTTTTTTGTGTTTGGTACTACAACTTCTGCTATAAATACTGCTCAAAAAGCAACTTAAAACAGATATCTGAAAAGCATGTTAACACATACTTCTTCTAAATTTAACTACTTTAAGTTGTTTTCATTCAAACTTGCAAACACCCCCCACTTCTACTAAAAAGCAGATTTTTTCTACTTTAAGCAAAATAATGTAATAATTCCTATAAGCTTTCGCAAACACATCCATAGTATGGCATGCCTATTCAATTAGCCAACATTATTCACACTTGGTCCATGACCATATTTTATTTGTTTATAATAGGTAAGAGAAAATTACAAGCTAGTGATAGTTTTAAAATTTTATTATAATTTAGTACACTAAGAAATCTTTCTTACAAAATAGTGATATACCTTATAAATTGATAATTTATCTAAATTAGTAAGATAATGTACCGAGATTACCCCTCCTAAATTATCTACCTAATTGACTCCATTGTCCCATTTAATAAACTTTCTAATTTACTCACTTTATTCAACTCACGTGTTATCCATTTGCAAAACTCAACAATCAAAATACTACAATTTTCGGAGAGTGACCAAGCATCGTCGAATAGCAACCATGCATCGACCACTTCTGATAAAATCATGGGTTAAGAGGTTCAAGAGATCCAATTGTTATCCTTTCCTAGTTCATAACATGCATCGTCGGATAATAACCATGTACAGAAATCTTAAAATCACGTATCGTATGATGTATCATTTCCCAATTCATCACATGCATCATGAGATATTACCATGCATCTCAAATCTGAAAATCATGCATCGAAAATATTACACGCATCTTCTTATGTATCATTTCTCAATTCATCACATGCACCGTGGGATATTAACCATCCATCTCAAATGTGAAAATCATGCATTAAAAGTCTTAAAACCATGCATCGTCTGATGTTAACGAGCTGAAAACCTGAATGAGCGTATTTTTTTCTCGCATCTGTTGCCTGCTAGCTTTGGTAACCGCCTTCGATGACTTGATTGCTATACTCAACGATGACTTATGGGGGAATTACGATGCCTGATTTGGCAACTGATTTCGGGAACTCTTATTCCCGTGTGATTGAACTACCTGATTAGTGAAACTTTCCCCATTCATTCTTCAGAATAGAGATGCGCTTAATGCGTTGATGCTTTTGGTCGAACAATCCCAATTTATTAAGAATTGAAGATATATCATTAACAAAATTGGTGGGTTCTATGATTTGAATTTAATTCATGGCTAGCGTAGTCCTTTTACATTGTATTTGTATTATTTTACAAATAATTTGTATGGTACACTATATAGTAAGAATCTCTTGATAATATAATTTTTCCCGGGTATCCCATTTATACCGAGCTTATGACAACTTTGGGCCAATAATTTGTGTAATTGATTTGCAGTCGAACGAATTACATGCAAATTAAGTTCCTTTTAGAAACCGGGACTAGATTGAATCCTTGGAGAGCAAGGGCAATGATCTTCACCACACACTTGGAATAAGAGATGAATGGCTAGGATTGCATGCAACCATGCAAGGTGATAAGAGTGAACACTTGGAATGTTGTGAACCAAGCAAGCAAAGAAGCCTCTAGAAAATGACATATGGCCGGCCACCTGAGATAAGGGAGAAGAGAGAAAGATCTAGAAGAAGTTGAGTTGGAAATGTGATAAGGCATGGATGGAAGCCTCAAGGAGCCTCTAGGAAGGCCTCTAGAAGTCGGCATCACCTTCATCTCTCACCTATAAATAGGCTTGAGGGCCTTGCCAAAGGAACTCAAGAGAGGCAAGAGCCAAAAGAGGAAGAAAGAGAGGAAAGGAGAGAAAAGGCCACCATGGCCGAGAATTAGGAAGAAAAGAGAGGGAAAAGAAAAAAGAGAGGAAAAGGAAAAAAAGAGAGAAAGAAAGAAAGAAAAGAAAATGAGAGAAAAGAAAATAAGAAAGAAAAAGAAAAGAAAGAAAAAGAAAGAAAAGAAAAGAAGTGAGGGCACTACGCAAGAGACAGAAGAAATGAAGAAAGGAGAGCTGAAGCTCTGTCGAAGAAGAAATGCAGACAATGACAGAAGTCTGCTGGAAGAAGAACAAGAGGTGCTCACGAGTGTTGCCGGTAAAGCAGCAGCTTCCGGAGTGAAGAATGAGCTAGCAGACTGCAGCTCAGTGTTGGCCGAGAGACGCCGCAACTCAGTGGAGTTTGTGTTATGGAGGGTAAGCAAGTGAAGCTTACTTTTGGTCTAGAGCAGGAAGCTCTTAGACCTGTAAATGCCGAGCCGAAGCTCGAGCAATGGCCAGAGTCTCTCAAGTGAAAGTAGTGAGCCTCTTGTAAGTGTGCGAAAGAAAGAGTCTCTTATAGTAAAGTTATAGCAATAGCTGGTGAAGTGCCTAGCATCAGAAGAAATGTTGTAATGCCTCTCTTCAGATATAATAAAAGAAGAAGTTCCCTCCACCACGCAGAAGAGTCCGCTGTGCGCTCAAGAAATGAAAAAGGTGAAATTTTTTATAATCTGATCCTGGGCGGAATTGATGATGCAATTTCCAACAGTAGTATCAGAGCTACGCAAAATTTCCCCCCAATAGTGGTATCAGAGCTACAGAAATTAGCTCCTACACAGCCTTGATGCGATGAATAACGTCGCTCTCAACATCTCCATCCTGTCGTATGATAGAACCTAGATATTTGAAACTATCATTTTGTGATAGTAGTTGAGTTGCAATCCTTACTTCGTGTTCACATTCTTCCGTTTCATTTGCAAAATTGCACTCTACGTACTCAGTTTTTGAGCGACTCAAGTGCAGGCCCTTAGGCTCTAATTTTTGTCTCCACAACTCCAACTTATTATTAACTTCGTCATTCGTCTCTTCCCCTATAACAATATCATCTGTGAACAACATACACCATGGGACCTCATCTTGTATATACTGCGTGATGGGTGAAATAATAGTTATGTGAGATAATCTATGGCATTTTTTTTCTTTTTCTTTTTCTTTTTAGGCTTATATGACATTAGCACATTTCAATATGTGACTGTTGGCACAAACAGCACTATTGGAGACTCTCCAAGCATATGAAAAATAACACATTATGATAATTTGAATGCTGATTGACTGTTTTTGCTCAGAATACTTTATGCAGCAGAACCTGTAAACTGCGAAGAAAGTTGCTTTGCGTTCGATTATTCTGCACTTTTCGTAGGATACTGTGATTTTCTGTCCTATACTGACTTTATGTTTGAGGGTTTATGCCTGAGCTATCTCCTATCTTCGCAAATTTAGAAAACATAAATAAATAGATGATTATGTAACATAACATTATGAAATGTTAGACGAGAGAGTATATAGATTATCCAGAGCTATAACATAACATCTATGTAAAAAATGTTGGAAATTGCTGCTGCAACTATCACAGGATCAGTTTCTTTAAATTATTATTTTATTACAAAACACTGGAAGATTACAAACGCTATTACAATTTTTATTTCGCTCGAGAGCTTCGGCTCTATTCTTCTCTATTTTAAAAAACCTGACTACAAGCTGCTGCTTTTCTTTATTTTTCACTCGTTTTTTCTGTCTTTTTCTCTCTCTCTCTCTCTTTTTTCTATGTTTTTTTACTCTGCTGAGTTGCTGTCTTTCTCTCTATGGTTTGATGTGCTCTCGCTCTATGCTAGCTGCTGCTTCACTCTATTTGCTTTTCTTCCACTCTTACCCAAAACAACAGGCTATGATGCCTTATATAGCTACTAAAGTCGGTGGACAAAAGAGAGCTGCACTTCTTGGACTTTTCTAGTCATCTCTTGAGCCACCTTTCTCGAAAAATCAAGACTTTGGCTGATCAGCTTCTAGTTTTGCATGCATGCAGCCGCCATTCTTGAACAATCAAGATTGATCCATAATCAGCCGCTGTTTCTTGCTGCCCCAATCTAGATTTCTCTAGACTTTGGCTGATTGGCTGTACATGCTGCTGCTTTGCTACTGTTGGCTGTACATGATGCTGCTTTGCTACTGATTTGTTGCGGCTGAATCTTCAACATTAGTTGCGGCTGCAACTTCATGCCATTACTTCCCTTTGCAAAACAGTCATCTAGATATTTCTTTACTCAATTAGGTCATTCTCGAATATTTACTTCGGAATTGAGTTTAATATTGTCAACAAAAAAACACGGCTTAATGAGCTCCAAAATGTAAGGCCTCAAAATCTCTAGAAACTGGACTAATCTGACATCCTTTAAAATGTCCCTCATTACTTGTGCCTAGAAGTAGCATAAAAAGAACGATTCGCCCTTTATGTACACCACTCACGATGCTTTAGAGAGAAACCTAGTATGACAGAAATATTTCATATAATATCTCGATTTCATTCGCTATGAAAATAAGCAGTTTATTCTTCTGTGCGGTTTGCATTAAGAATATGCCTCAAATATCCTCCTAGCATGCAAAGACGCAGTATTTTCACTCAACTATAAATTTATCCAAAGAGCTCAACAACTGTTAAACAGGAGCAGTGATTAAAAAAAAAAATGCAAGTCAAAGTGTATCGGTGCATTACTGGGCAATTACTCCTTTGGCAGCTGGTCATTAAGCAGTTAGCAATGTGAGCTATGTGCATCGCTAGCAAGCTTTTTTTCTTGAGCGCACTGCCAAAGGAAATTTAGCCATACTGTATCATTCTATAATCTATACGCATGAGATTACTATATCGACATGTCACATTAATATGCGGTACTAGTGCATTTACGCCCTTGTTTTATGTTGTTCTCATACAAAAATTCCCAAGTCTTGTACTATTTTTTCTGTGTTTGACAAAATGTGTGAATTTCATATAGAGAGGTTTATGTTGCTTTTTTAACATGGTGGTACGAGTATCAGGGATCGAAATTTGTTGATAATATTAGTATTAGTTAGGCATGTTGTGAAAGATTATTGTGAGTTCAAGCATTTTTTAGCTTTTTCTAATTTATCCTTAAAGAAAATACTCTTTAGTTTAAGTGTCTCCGACTCTACGTTCTTCCACAATTAGATGACCTATTTACAGCTAAATGAATTAAATATGTAAAATAGAAATATGCACACCGTATTAAACAAGGGCTATGAAAATTCTTGTTATTTTATTTTGATGGGAGAAGAAAAAAGTACCAGGCATGCATTAATTTGCGTTAGCTTTACATGCATGGCATTGATTTCCTAACTTCATAGTAATAATCATTATCTTACATCACAGTCCACTTTCAGATCTTCCGCACTTACACACCTGTTACCATGTTGCCGCACATAACCAAACCAAACCTATCCACAATCCCGCCTTTAGCCAGAGTATGGTGGGTAAGATGTACGTAGTCATACCCCAAAAAAGGAGACTGTTTCCGAAAGAGACCCCCGGCTCACCAATTTTTTTTTTAATTCAATTAACAGAAGTAGAAAATTTATGAATCAACTGAAATTAAATAAGAAAAACAAACCACAAACAACAAACCAATAATTTACGAATCATTTAGTCAAACAGGATCATCGATTTTGACAAATTATTCATTGATAGATTTTACTGATCAAACAGGAAACAAATCGAAAACCTTAGCAAGGCAACCACCAAGAAGAGGCAAACAACGCGAGACACAAAGAGCGTAACGATAGAGCAGACCGGTTATACCCACGACCAACAACCGAAAAAACAAAAAAAGAAAAGCACAAAAAGAAAAACAAACAGGTAGGGACATCAAGTAAAGGTAAAGCAAGCAAGAAAGACACGCAGATGTTGTATCCTCGAATAGGGAATGGGGTCTAGAACGCCCTACCCCTATCTAATCGAGATTCTACGTCTCCAACTTGCTCGATCGGAGGTCAAACCCGCAGAGAGATGTAGCGCATCCTGGTCCAATCGGATTTGTTCTTCCCAAGTTCTCCTTGGTCTCCCTCTACCTCTTATCCCTTCGACTTGGTCTCCATGTTGCCGCATATGTCATTGTTAAATAATTTTGTTGGAGATTAATGATTGGAGCTTCCAAGTTCAAGAACTTCTGTTATCTAAGTTTTGTTAGTTCTACTCCGAGATTAATACGAAACCATTTCCTATATGTGCATTATGATTATCCATGTGCAGATATCACAATGTAGTTTGATTTGGTGAAACATAGAGCTTGGTTGGACAGGTTAATCATTACACTTCAATAGCGTAAGTTTAAGCCCTTTTGTTACCTCAAGTCTGTGCAGTTTGTTCAGAACAACGCCAACCATGGTTCTTTTCTGCTACTACATTATTATCAGTTGATAACATGCCTGGTTATTGTCAGATTTTTCTGTAATGAGAATAAGGGTCTTTTTATTTAATTAGCTTGTTGGTAGTGATGCCAGATCTGTCATACATATAACAATAGATGAAAAGCATTTTTGTTCTTTATATGACTTGCATTATAGTCATAATTTTGTGTTTCTTCTTAAGGACGTACTTTCTTCAATTAATAATCACTAGGAATAAACCTGCTTAATGAGAATAAATATTGAAAGAGCCTAAAAATTTACATAAAAAAAGTAGGGGAAACCGTCAGCATTTTTCTTCTCCTGGGTTTCAAGCTTTGAATGCTTTTGCTATTGATTTCATCGGAGTATATGTAAATGTACCGTAATATTTGTTCGTGTTCCTAGGGTCATATAGTTCAATAAAATTTAGAACGGCCTTGAAAAAGAAGTAAATTCAATAAAAGATGCATTCAAAGTTGATGATTTGAAGAAAAAAGAAGGAAAAAAAATCATCGTTGCAACTTGCAATATTTAGTAACAGACCCCATTTTGTAGGTTCTCCTAATGCATGGCTTCTCTCCAGCAAGAGCCGGTCCGCAGAAGTATCGATAACATGAACCTAATAAGCTCATCAAGTAGTTCACCAACTCAATTTGACCCACCCTTGCATAATCTGTTGTTTTCTGGTACTCTATTATAAAGTACAGAATAGAATTGTAAATGATAGTGACAGTAAGGATAATGAATTGAGGAAAAGCATATCAAACATAAACATTGGTTGATGAATGCGTAAAACTTAATAGTACATTAATGGAAGTTGAATTGTTCCAGCATTGTGGCATAGAATTGCAGGGCAATTCTCCTTTGGCAGAGAAATAAATATGCATTTGCTTTGCCTTTCTAATCTTCCCTGCCAAGGGAGGATCGCACTGTTATTCATTTTCCCACACAGTTAAAGATATTCTTCCCAAACTGAGACTGCATATGATGTAGGCTTTGATGAGTTCATGTTCAAACCATGCATATTATATATACCGAGTTGCTCCTGACCTTCATTTGGATATGCTGCTGAAGGCCAAAAATAGAGATGGCATATGCTTAGGACTATTCCTCTAAAGTCTTTTCTCTTTACTTTTTCTTGGGGCCATGGCACCAAAAGTTCTGACCTTCACTCTGCAACTTTTTGCTCTGTGAATATTCTTTCCTGGTTGAAACATCGTATATGTATTGTGCCATTTTCTAAAGAACTTGATCCTTAGTACACTTTGGTAGTAGGACTAGAGGAGGGAAGCATAAGATTCCTCTTGTTAATGTTTTTGCCCCAGAAGCTTGGTATTGAAAGTAAGCAAATCGCCTTTTGATTATATTATTCTCACATGAATATGACAAATGATGGTCTAGTCATGTGAAATCTAAGTTCAAGATCTTTATTGACATCTTGTAATTGAAATTGACCTCTCTTGGTATGTTAAGCTCAGTTAACTATTAAGACCACCCCCACCCCCCCAAAAACCAAAAAAGGCCACATAAAGAATCAATTCTTGCCCAATCAAGCACAATGGCACTCTAAAAGTCCAATCAAACTGTTAATTTATTTAGGGAAAATTTCCTAAGAATAAAAAAAAATCCAACTCTTTTGTAAACGGTCCATGTAACATAATTAACTACATATATTCCGATATTGATCAATGTATCTGAGGTTACTAATGCTAGAGAGCTGATGGTCTTGCTATAAGCATATAGAATTGTCTGCTTGAAATATAATGAGCCTTCATTTTCAGAGTTAAGCAAACATTCTCGAGCATGTGCTCTCATATAGGTTCTCCAGACCTTAATTTCTAGATGTTATCAGTTTCCCTATATAGTTTCTACATTACTACACAGTTAGTGTAAGCTCTATAATCAAATATTGGCGTGATTAGTTGTGGTCCTTGTTCCTTGAGTAAGGCCGCACATTCCTTTATGAATGGCTCTCGTCTCTCGAGTGGTGGGTGTTGGATGCTTGAGAGAAACCTAAAATGAATAGAAAGATTTCAATTGAAGTTTCAATTCGTTCTCCCAAAGGAAACAAACAGTTTATTCCTCTGTGCGATTTGCATATAAGAATATGCCTCAAATATCCTTGTGGAATGCAAAAAATACTATATTTTCGCTCAAATATAAATAGATCCAAGAGCTCGACAACTGTTTAACAAGAGCAGTGGTAAAAAGAACTGCAAGTCAAGTGTTTGGGTGCATTACTGGGCAATTACTCCCTTGGCAGCTGCACATTAAGCTGTTAGCAATGTGATTAATGTGCATCGCTAGCAAGCGTTTTTTAGGTTACTGCCAAAGGAGATTTGCCCGGCAATTTACCCATACTTACAATTCTATACCGATACAATTACTACATGTTACATAATGACTAATGAGGTACTTGTGCTGTATACTTTTAAGTTGGTTCTCATGAAAAAGCTTCCCAAGTCCTGTAGGATTTTTTCCTGTCTATAAATATCGCAACATTAGAGGATTTCATCTACTGACAGTTTTAGCTTGGCTGTTCACATGGTGGCTGGTATATTTGATAATATTAGTATTAGTTTGGAATGTTGTGAAAGATTATTGTGACTTCTACATTCTTGCTCGTTTCTCCTTATTGTAAATACTCGTAGTATGACTTTCTATCACAGTTGAAAACAGGTTTTGATTTCTCTTCTGCTCTACTCTTAGTATTATTTGTACACGGAATCACTTAGAGATTGTCCCCAAACACCCCTCCCCTAATGAAAAGAAGGGAAAACTCGCCATAGTCCAACCTAAACTGTTGATGAAATGATCAAGTGATGAACCAGCAGAAGTGAACAACCTATGTATTAATGGATCCAATGATGAAGCAATGGACGGATGGGATTGAATTGTTACAGAACATTAACTTATTATGTCAGGTGTCGTTGGTTCGCTTCCATGTTGACGGTGGGTAATATCAAGCTGCTACTTTAATGTCTAGTGGTGCTTTAATGCGTTGTACATATGTTATCATACCTATAACTAAGGATAGCATAATTAAATTGCGTAACATTTAACCGGTTTGTAAGATGTTATGGCCACCTCCATCTCACAAAGCCACGTGGATCCATCAAGGGGTGTCATATGGATTTGATCCACAAATCCTATCCGGATTGAATCGGATTCAAACAATCCACAACAAATGCTTTGCTTATCCGGTGGTTTTAGATCCAAGAAACCGGATCCGTTTGGATTAAATCGGATCAATCCACTTAAAGTTGATATGACAAGTTTGTCTCTTTGTCGTAAGAAAGATATTGGGATCCATTTCGAATATAAAAAAAAATCACTAAACTAATTAATGTAAGCCGATCGAATCGAATTGAATCCAAATAGGTAATGATGGATTCGAGCACGAATCCGATTCAAATAGACCCGATCCATCATGGATTGGATTGAAAATGATCCGTTTGACATCCCAAGTCCCATTTAAGGGACCCACATACTTTGTAAGAGGAAGGTATTGCTTCAGCACCTCATAAACCCGTTTAACCAAGTCATCAATTTAGGTGATCTAGAGGATTGCATTGTGATATTGATAGTTTGGATTTATTTGTGGTAATAACAAGTTCAAAGAATATGCAAAAACAAGAGTTAATACTCTTTGGGAGTGCTTGCACTGTATACACCACACAAAATTTGCTCGTAAATTTTGTGTTGGTAGACTCTGTTAACTTCGTATGATAGGAGTTGAATTGAAATAAATGGTTCTAAGTTGAATTGAACTCAATTTAATAACTATATTTACTGATCTGAACCGAATGAATGTAAATTGAGCTCAATTTAGTATAACTAAACTAAATTTATTAGATTTAAATTGAACTGAATTAAATATCTTTTAAATTGAACCGAACACAGCTGTATTATTTTAAAATAATTTTTACTCCTGAAAGCAGCCATGGAGGCTACTTATATTCTAATGGCATTGTCCCCCTATTTTGGGATATGCTTCGTGCACTCTTGAGCCTCATATGAGGGCGGCCCTCTTAATAATGTTATTACATTTACAAAACCATAATTGAGGCACGTCTCATGTGGAATTTGAACATATCCTCCTGACTTTTAACTAACCGAGACACTAATCGAATCACTTTAAATGTACCAAACAAGGGCTATGAATATTCATGTATTATTAGAGAAGAGGAGTAGTGGGTGTGCATTTGCCTTAATTAGTTTTGCATGATGCACGTATAGTTTTAGACTGTAGTATATTCCCTACCTAGCTTTACAGATCTTCTTTAAACATCCGTTTTACCGCGTAATAAGCACAGAACAGAACAAAGATACTACTATATATACTACAAGTAATTTTGGATATGCTAGACATATATGCCTGCTGGTCTGGACAATTCGCAACTTCCCTTTTCTCAAGTGATCATGGGGTCAAGGTATCAATTCCATTCTAGTTCCATGCATGTCTTATTTTCAACTTCTGTTTTGATTTTCTGAAAACTAATATATTCTTTACATGCACGAATGACGAAAGTTATATTCCTTCAAGATTGTTATATATTTTTTCATAATTAAATTTGATAAACATTCAAGAAAGAGGATAAAAACAGAATTCTGGAAATAGAAATCAGCCCTTTTACTTCCTGTTTTGTTCTTTTTTTAATTTCTTTCCCAACAACATATAGCATAAAGAATGATTTTTTTAAGAATGTACTATGATTCGTACGAAAACAGAAGAATAAAGTAGCTGGGGAACTTGTTGATTTTTCAAGGAATAAAGTAGCACACAAGTTAAGACTGCAAGGTTTTTCCTTTTTGTTGGATATGCTAGATTATTAATGGCATATTCAAGCTGCTTGATATCATATATGACCAGTCTTTCACTGGTAATCAATGCCAAAATCCAGCTGCAACGGCATTACAGGGTGAATACTCTATTGGCAGGCAGGCAACTACTCGATATGATGCGATTGTGGTTTTATCTTATCGTGCGTTGTTTGCCCCCTGCCAAAGGAGATTTGCCCAGCAATTCTTCTGCAGCCATACTTCTCTTAGAAGAATGTGCCTATTTCCATCCCATCATAAGCACCATTCGACCATATAAGACCTGAAGCAGTAATAGCAATATTTTTGTGGTTTGTCAGTCGTATTTCTGCTTTTTGATGTTCACTCATAAGGTCTTGCATTATGTCAACCTATTTATCTCGTCACTTGGAACTTGGACATGCCATGCATGCAGGTCTCAACTCCCGATAATTTGCAGAAAATTTTACATTTGCTTTCAATATTCAAGCATAGTTCAAGGAACAAAATAAGATCGTCCTATTATGATTTATATATATTTTGTTCAAACTCGGTATTTTGAAGCAACGTATCACCCTTACTGTGTTGTATAACCACTTATTTATGTTCAATTTTCTTTCCTGAATGAACCATAGAGGCAGCATATACTAGTGTCGTCCTTGAACAACTAATTAGTATCTTCATGTACTTATTACTTTTTATTAGTTTGTTAAATTTTTTATGTACCAAAAGGATTTTCTTTTGAAGATTACCTCATATGATTCTAAATCAATATGATTATAATGCAAAGATCACATAGAGACTGGTCGGCGTTTCTATAATTTTGACGGTCTCTCATAGGCTTCTTCATTGTGTTAGTCTATTCTTCTCATAATTTGGACATGCCATGCATGCAGGTATCATATCTCGAAATATATTATTACTTTACTCATAAATTTTTTTTAAGCATACGTCAAGGAAAGTATAAAGATCTTCCTATTATGATTTTTGGATTTTGCTCAAGCTTGGCATTTTGGAAAAATATATCACCCGACATCTGTCCTATAACCAATCCATGTATTTGTGTGCAATTTTTTCTCCTGAACGACGAAGCATACATATCGTATATAATATTGTCTTCCTTGAACAACTAAGAAGTATCTTCCTGTACTTGTTGCTTTGTCAAATGTCTTATATGCCAAACAATTTCCTCTTGAAGAATTACCTTCTAAGAGATGGAGGCGATCAGTTGGAGGAAGATAGACATTTAGGTTATCCATTGTAATTGGGACTGTCTGTCGGAGACTACTATTTATTTTTATTATTATTGTTGTTCTCGTAAACTTTTAGCTGCATCGTTTCCGATTTTGAGAAAATATGACACTTGGGAATGATAACAATTAGAAAACTCGATAATAGTCCCATTATTACATGATTACAGTCAACATGTTTTGGCCCAACTTTCTTCAATGAATGTTCTGAAATTCAGATACTAGACAATCATCCTCCAGAAATCCCGAATATGCATGTCTTATGTACGTCAGACATATGCTTTTTGGCCATAGTACATTTTACAACCTTTCTTATGTCACAGGCAAAATAACTGATGTATGTCTTTAGTAACTTGGTGTCTGTTTATGCCATATATTGGCAATCTTAAAGCTTTCTAAATGTAATAGAATATAATTCTATTAAATTCCCTGAGTAATGAAACATTTTAAAATGTAAGTAATGATTCCTGTGTTATAGAATTTGATTGTATTTTCTATAACCTTTCTAATGTGTCCGCATTGATTGGTCATGGGCTAAGTCTCGTGTGTCAAACGCCCTGAGGACAACTGAATGAACGTGCAACGTCTTTGTTCTCATTGCAGAACATCCTCATCATTCATCCAACATCTATCAACCTGGGAGATATTAATACACACAAGAAAGACTGAGAATCTAGTTTCTTTCTGAGAGAACTCAAGTCATGAACAAAGCAAATAGGAAATACTAAACTTCACTTGGTAGCCTTTAGAAGATCTGGGGAGATACAGAATTGCAAGGCAATTCTCCTTTGGCAGAAATTGAAGTGTGCAAATTGAAATGCATTGACGTTTTTCTGCTAAAGGAGAACTGCACTGTCATTCTTCTCCACTTCCTGTTCTGCTCACCTTCATGGCCTCTGTATTGTTTCTGCATCTTTGAGCTTTAATGACGTTATTTAAATTTCGATTATTAGCACATTTGCATGGATATTCCCGTGAATTTCAATGGGGATATGCTATGGCACAATGCCTCTAACATTGTTGCAGTGATGGTCACCCTTGCATATGTTTTCATAGTGATGTGAAAATAACCAGAAGTTTCCTAACACATTTTGTGGTTGCTGATAAGGTTCGAAGATAGCTAACACCCTAATGCTTTCTTTATCTGTCCATATTAGATCATGATATTTTGGCTTAAGATGGTTGAGAAAAATTATTAGCACACTCGTGCATAATGTGTCGTGTAAATTTTGGAGCTTGTAATCTCAGAACACATTTCTTGTGATGGTGATAGTCACTAGTGAGTTTATGTGGTAGCATGTGTTAGCCTGAACGTCAGACGTTTTGAAAGATTTTTTTTTTATCAATAATGAAAATGGTCCTAACTTTTTATTTTTACCTTTAAATAAAATTAGTAGTATGCAATTCATCAATTTAAAGTTATCGGAGTAGAATGTAGGAGGCTTTTGTGATTATCAGTTACATTCAGCTCGCTGAATCAAGTACGTTCACTTTATTATCTTCTTGGAAACACGTATGTTGTAGACTACAGCTAAAGGCTACCATTGATATATGCTCGAACAAAAATATCGTATCACGTCTGACTGAGATAGTGATAGGTTAAGTGAAGGCCACAAATCTAGAATGAGGGCCAGGTATTTGTGATTTCTCGTTTCTGCGTGGAACAACGTTGCTAAATGAGAACTTACGTGCACATGGGTTTTCAATATCAACATATTGGGTTGCTTAAACTTGTGTTCAGATTTTGTTCTGATCCATTAATGATAAGGAAAATAAGAATTGCCCCCAGTCCTATCCTTATGCCATTTTCTAAATGTGATATATCTTTGTACTGAAGCTTCTATCTTAAAGAGTAACTGTAGTGCACAGAGAAGTTGGTTTATCTTTATATTCTAGTGATCTATAGAGTTAATTTCCTTACCATTCCTTACATTGTTACTGAGAAGTGGGTCAATCATCGGGTGATCTCTTTTGGCAGACAGTTATTAATCATCATTTGGCAGAAGTACCTTAGTCTGTTGTCTGCCAGAGGAGACTGCTCACTAATTGTCCTCCAACATTACTTTAAGGAACCTCTATACTATCATCAGATTCAGGGTAATTGTTTTCTAATGAATAGGGGTAATCTTTTCGATTACAATGTTACGTAATCGGAAAACATCGAATTGCTTTTGTATTATGCTTGGATGATTACATCAGCTAGTATGAAATAGCCGAGCTTGGTGTTTCACAACCTTTCTGTAGCAAGCAAGATAACTAATGTTTCCCAATACGAACATGGTGGTGACTGTTTCTGCCGTACAGAAAATCTTAAAGCTCTCTTAATCTAATAGAGTGGACTTCTATTAAAGGCCCTGAGCAATGCAGTATTAATATATAAGCGAGGATCCCTATGTTTATAGAATCTGATTATATTTTCTATAACGCAGGATGCTTCTCCAAAATCACTGATTGCTTCTGCATTGACTGGTGATGAGCCAAGTCTCGTATGTCAGATCCCCTCGAGGACAACTGGATGGTCGTGCAACTCATTCTGTTTAGCAGTAAGCTATTGCATTCTCATTGCAGAACATGCTCACCTTTCATCCGATGTCTATCAACCTGGGAGATATTAAGAAAATGGTTAATTACTTACAAGTCTCGACTCGTGAGGTGTCTTTCATATTAGTCTAAGACTTAAAATACTTTTCATATTAGTTTCCTTCTATTTCATATAGTCTCCTCCCATTTTTGAAAACTCGATTCCTCATTTTCTGTTATGTGAAAAAATGAGCCTTCTTCACCATAATCATCTCCTCATCAATATCTACGGTTCAAAATCCACATTGCATATTCTTTGAGTGAGGGAACGAGTCGAATTCCATGGAATAGCTCGAAATATGTGGATTGGTTGGGTTCTGGGGGTATTGGTTGGGATTTCGGTGCATTAGTTGTGATTCGCAGGGTATTGGTTGGAACCTTCAATGTCTTGGTTGGGATTCGGGGGTATTAGTTGGGTTTTTCATGGTATTGGTTTGAAGATTTATGTGAATGTATAAATACATCTTAGATGAGAATTGGTTGGGATCCAGAGGTATTGGTTGGGTTTTTCAGTGTATTGGTTGGGATCTGTGGTGCATTGGTTGGGATCTGTGGTATAGTAGGAGACTAATATGAAAAGTTTTTAAAGTCCTGGACTAATATGAATGTCACTCCATACTTTGAGACTTGAAAGTAAATGACCCTTAAGAAAATACTGGACGAGAGAAGTTTATTGGTAGCCTTTAGAAGATCTGCGGAGATACAGAATTGCAGGGCAATTCTCCTTTGGCAGAAATAGTAGTGTCTGCAAATTTACATGCATTGACATTTTTCTGCCAATGGAGAACTGCACTGTTATTCTTCTCCACTTCCGATTCTGCTCGCCTTCATGGCTTCTGTATTGCCTCTGCATCTTTGAGCTTCAGTGGAGATATTTATACTCGGCTATCGCACTTTACATGGATATTCTCGTGGATTTGAATGGTATATGCTATGGCACAATGCTTTTAACATGTCTTTCACTTTTCTGTTGCAGTTATGGTCCCCCTTGCCTCATGGTCTCTTTTGTGTGTGTGTGTGTGTCATCATAAGCATATATGTTCATGGTGCTGTGAGAATAACCAGAAGCTTCCCAACAAGTTTTTGAAGTTGCTGATAAGGTCATACCTAGCTAACAATACATTGCTTTTTGATTGTCCATATTAGATCATGATATTTTGGCTTAAGACTGTTGAGAAAAATGATTAGATAAATTTTGGAGCTTGCAATTTCAGAACACATTTCGTGTGATGGAAATATTCACTAATGAGCTTAGGTAGTAGTATGTGTTAGCCTGAACACCCTGACTTTTTGGAAGAATATTGTTTATTAATAAGAAAAGGGTTCTTTTTCCCCCCCTGAGGCAATAATGTTCTGCCTTGAATCAAAATTAAGTCATTGGAGTAGAATGTAGGACGCTTTTGTGACTATCTATCAGTTACATTGAGTTCTCTGAAATAAAAATGCGTTCGCTTTATTATTTTCTCGGAAGCACATTTGTTGTAGAACCAAACCAAACATACCCAATTCCCGCACGTAGGCAGGGTGTGAGGAGGGTAAGATGTACGCAATCATACCCGTAAGGAGACTGTTTCCGTAGAGACCCCCGACTCATATGCAACTGGACGATCAATAATGGTTCCCCATTTACCGCCCATGGTGACTCGAACCCCCGACATTTGTTGTAGACTACAGCTAAAAGGCAACCATCTATGTATACTCGAATAGAATATGAATAGAAATTCCGTATCATGTCTGACTGAGATAGTGACAGGCTGAGTGAGGGCCACAAACCTGGAATGCATGCCAGGTATTTGTGATTACTCATCTCCGCGTAGAACAACGTAGCTAATATGAGAAATTACATGCGCATGGGTTGTTAAGAGCACGTGTACGCATCAATTACAGGTGGAAGCAATATCAAAAGATTGGGTTGCTTAAACTTGACAAGTTCCAGAATGTGTATTTAGATTTTGTTCTGATCCATTAATGATAAGGGTAATAAGAATTATCCCAATAATTCCTATCCTCATGCTTGTTCCTAAATGTAACTTAATTAATTGAGGCTTCTACGATAAAGATCGACTGTAATGCACAGAGGAGTTGGTTTATCTTTATATTTAAGTGCCATTTTTACTGAGATGAGGGTCATTATTGAGCGATATCCTTCGGCAGACAATTATTAATCACCATTTGGCATGACAATTGTGCGCCTCAGTCTGCTGTCTGCAAGAGGAGATTTGCTCACTAATTGTCCTCCAATATTACTCTTAGTTATGCTACTTTTTTTGAATCATCTGATTCATGATAATTATTTTTGCCTTTTACTGTAGCTTCTAGGTTGTTTTTTGTCTTCAATTTTTGGTCTGGGGAAATTTAATGCATTTGACTGACACCAGTTGCTCAACTTGTTCTACTTCCACTCAAAATTTGTTCAGACAGAAACCTAAATCAACTGTCTCTCACTTTAGAATATAATTTGGAATAGTGATATGAGTATATCACATCGTTACATTTTAGTGCTACTTTACGTGCGGTACCATATTAGGTTATTGATGGTTTAATGGCTACGTTTCTGTTTACTATAACTGTTTCAGTATATAATTGTATTTTAATGCAAGAATTTCTTCTATTTCAGGCAGGCGTCTCTAAATATAGTGTCAAGGTCCTGTACTATTGAGCGGTGACCACGAGATGAGCGATTGATATTATAAGAGCTTGGAACTTCAAGTCCTTTGCTTATCTGGTTGATATTATTCATATACTTGGTTGCACTGGTCAATCATCACACCCAATTCTGTAAGTATGAATTCTTTTGTTACAGTCAAGTCTTTACAGTTCACGCAGAACAACCCCTACCTGGTACTTTTCTGTTACAATTTTACAGTTTATGCCTCAGAATGAACGTTAAAGAGCTCTTATGCTGCTTTCTTAACATGATTTTCTTATGAACTGTCTGCAACCAATAATCACTAGGAATCAACCTGCGGAACGAGAGCTCGTGACGTAACTGAAAATTAACCCTGGTAAAAAGAATGGGGGAGGGGGGATACCTAGTACGTTTCCCAAGACTCCAAGCTTACAAGCTAGAGAATTATATGAACTCAATCCACCCATAATCCTTCCAGTTGCTAGAGGCGTGTGTTTGGTTCAGTATGGTTTACAAAAACTGAGAATAAGCTTGAAAGTAGCTGGATAAAATATACTGGCTGCTATTACCATAAAAAAAAAGATAAGGTTACTAGCTTCTGAAGAATAAAATTAGTAATATACTTGCATGTACTACAGCACAATACTGATGATACAAAGTATCTTTGTTTGCATAATTAATAACTAGCTCATCTTTTTGGCTCTCCTAATGCCTGCCTTCTCTCCAAAACGAGAAGTGTCCTTAACATGAACCTAATAATCTTGTGAAGGAGTTTACAAGGAACTACATCAGACCTATGTATATAGGGTCAGACGTTTTCCAGTATTAGAGCTTGCACCGGAGGCAAATAGATAGAATCATAAATGAAATAATGATCGAAAACTGGGTCCTGTGGAGTAAAATGTTGAAGAATATAGGATGATAAAAACATTCGCCGATCAATGTATTTAAAAACTATAACATACTATCGGAAAACGGCAAAGTAAAAGTATCAAGGGAGTTGAAATGTTCCTGCATTGCGGCTTGCGGCAATGAATTGCAGGGCAATTCTCCTTTGGCAGGGAAAGAAAAATGCATTTGCATGTCTTCACTGCCAAAGGAGGATCGCACTGTTATTCATTTCTCCACAGTTAATTTTCTTCCTCAATAAACTGCTACCCATGTAGGCTTGAGTCATGCTGTGAATACGGGAAAGCGTGCCTTTTATACAGCGACTTGTTTGGCACCTTCATTTGGATATGCTGAAGGAGAAAAATAGAAATGTCATATGCTTGGGACTATTCCTCTCAGTTTTCTGCCTTTACTTTTCATTGGGGCCATGGTACCAGAAGTTCTGACCTTCACTTCACAAGCTTTTGTTCTATGGATATGCTTTTTTACTTACAAAACATTTGATTGAAACATTATCAGGCATTTCATTAAGAATTTGATCCTTGATCTGCTTTGATACAATTAACTGAGTATAAGATTCTGTTTTTGCCTGCAGAAGCTTCATTGGTATTGATGCTAGAAAAATAATATTTTGAATTGTTTTCACTAGAAGAATACAGAAACCAAACCAAACATACACAATTCCCGCCCGTAGGCAGGGTATTGGACGGGTTAGATGTACGCAGTCATACCCGTAAGGAGACTGTTTCAGTAGAGACCCCCCGCTCAAAAAACAATTTTTTTTTTCAAAAGCATGAAACATAAATCTAACTTTAACATGACAAACATCAAAGTAAAGGCAAACATAGTCAAAATTAAACATAAGATTTAGCGTAGGAACACAATAGGTACACAAACATAAAACATCAATAGCCTGTAAAATACATATAACAAGTACATCAGCATGCAAAACATGAAAAAGAGCAAACATAGTCAAAACATCATATAGACATTCATAATCTAGTTGTCTCCTACTTTTAGGCTCTAGTTCTAATCTAGCGTCTGCTGCGTGTCTTAGGAGAGCTAAACATAGTCGTTAACCACTTTTAGATTATAGTCCTAGACTAACGTTTCCTCCCGATGCTAGCAGAGGTCGTATCCTCATAGAGGGTTAAAGGTTTGGAGGGCAAGCGGACGAACGGGAAATCGGGCGAACGGCGGTTAAACTACCCCACCTAGTTGAAGTCTACAGCCTTGCTTCAATTTTTAGCCCTTCGACTCCGTGGAAGGCTACTCATATCCAAGACAAGTCGAAAACTACATTTATTACTTTAGACCACTCCGAGTGCATGACCTATATCTTCGTCTCCCACACTTCCCGATCACAGGTCATGTTTTCAGAAGGGTCTAAAGCCCGCTTTCTCCCATGGTCCCAGATTGTCCCATACATCTCTTATCGAAATTCTACGTCACCAACTCGTTCGATCAGAGGTCATATCCTTAGAGAGATGTAACGCCGCCAGATCCAGTCTGATTTGTTCCTCCCAAGTCCTACTTGGTCTCCCTCGACCTCGTTTCCCTTCAATTTGCTAAATCATTGACAACCAACATCATATACGCTACAGTAGCCGCATCTCACGTGAACCTAAGGGAGGATGCATCATTTTTCACACGATTATAATAGAGACGAAACTCTACCACACAAATTTTCATTTGATACCGAGGTAGAGAGTGCATGGAGCATTAGCAACAATATACAGTACCGTTCAAAGATGTGGTGTGCGTTATTGCTATTCGAAAAGCTCTTGTCTGTCAATCAATGTGAGCTCATCATCAACTTTGGCTTTGATGAAATTCAAGTTTAAAACCAATTGAAGCGTGTGCCTAGTCATCCGTCAATTGCACTACACTAGAATGAGAATTCCACGTGAGCCAAAAGATCCTACGCTTGTGGTGGAATATGAAGCGAGATGAGCAAGCTCAGGTTAGAGAGAACATGTGATGGTCACAACAAGAAGGCAGTCAGTCAGTCAGTTTTGTTAAGACCATAACTCAAATTTTGCAATACATGGAGAGATGCTTCAACCAGACATGCTCAAACTCTATTTTTACACCACCAAAGACGCATCCTCCCAAGCTTTTATCTCGAGGCATGCATATAGGTTTGAATCCACGAACGGTTTGTAGTTTCCAAATGGACTTCAATAAATAATCGTATTTCTCACGAATTCTTTTACTATCCTTATATACAATCTATTTTAAGTGTTGCTAGGATTTTAATCCATATAAATTATATTTATTTCTAACCAATTTAGCTAAAGTCCTCAATAATTTCAACTCCCCTCCATTATATTTAAAGCAACATTATGCATAATTGTTTGTAGAAGATTTTTCCCATTTAAATATGACCAACCTTTCGTCTCTGCACCTCCTGCATTCCAGCATTTGCTCTCGGAGTGGATTTTCCATTAGTTTTATTTTATGCTATACTAGAGAATATATATATTATAATTAATGAAATTAGATCGATCTATAACAAAAACAAATCCCCAATCAAATGAGAGAGTATTCTTCGTTTCTGAAGAAGAACAACAAGACCTCTGACCATTTAAATCCTCCCACCGAGCATGTGCAGCAACAATAAATTGAATCAAAATTGAAGTTAGACTTTGAAATTTTACACCCTTGAAATCGTTGATCAAAAGCTGTGTGGCTCTCATCAAACGAAAAAAACAATAATAAAATATGTCATCGCGTGCTTCAAAATTGGGCGTCTGATGTCTGTTACAATAAACTTACACACACATTTATATTATGCAATTAGCCCCCTATAAATGTTAGACAATGGGCAACGGGTCACCCGAATACGACAAGACCGTCACCACGCGACGCTCGAGCCCCGAGCGTCGCCTATTGTTGTTTTTTTTTTAAACGGTGACGACGGTGTTTCACCGTCCGTCGCCGCCGTCACCGTTACAGCGTTTTTGGCAGGGTGAAGCCCGGGGGCGTCACCGAGCCAAAAACGCGGTGGTGACAGGCGTCACGCCTGTCACCACTGCGGAGGGTCTTACATGGCGACTTGAGAATGAATGACTTGACACTTGAAAGCTAGCTTCTTGTACTGCTAGGGAGTATTAACAACAAAAATCCACTTTGATAAATCAATTTGGTTTGGGTAATCATTTTTCTCATTTGTTAAAAC
>JAYMSH010000013.1:0-25063 GCA_036897905.1 Aragoa cleefii | reverse complement strand
GTTATGTTGAAACTTCTGATGGTTCATTCATCTTTGAGGACAACATGTGAAGTGTGAGCCAGCCAATGAAGAATGAACCATGTCATAACAGTGCTGCATTGCATTAGTATATTGTTTCTCGACAATAATATCACAGAGCTTTCTGAAGTTTTATTTGAGAAGATCCCATCTGTCTGAATCATGCATAACCTTTTCCCCCGTGGATCTTGAAGTTATCTTTTTTGTACACCTATTGTTGCTCAAGAATTGAAGAGTAGCGAACTTTGGGACTTGTTCATCCTATAATGGTATCATACATAGTAACCAAACTCATTTTTCTCTCTTTAGCTAGGGTGAGGGTCGTGTAATTTGTCTCTCCACATAATGGTATGAATGAAATTTGGAATATAGAAAGTAAGCACAGATATCAATGCGTAGGACTGTTAGTAACCATCCCTAGATGGATGAATCTTGCATCAACTTAGATGTTTAATGGCCTCAACCCTCAAATTTAGCCATTTAAATGAATACTATGCCATTATTTGCTACTAGCGCTGTTCATCAACCGAGCCGACCCAAACTTTAATTAAGCTCGGCTTGATAAGCCAAAAATGAGTTAAGTTCGAGCTTGATATTTTTCCACTACATTTCAATTTGATTCGAAACTCAATGGATTACCTTGAATGTTCGGCTCGAATTTTCTTACAAGCATAGTAATAAGCGTTCAAATTTTATTTATATTGTTAAGCTACCCCCAATATTAATATACATATATATAGCTTATCAATCGCTCATCGAGCTATCGAATCGAACTATTTGTTGTTCGAGTTCGGTTCTATAAGAAAATCAAAGTTTATATTATGTTCAAACTCGAACCGAACTCTTAACAAATCGAGTTTGAACCGTTCGCTAAGGGTTCAATTCGTTTACAGCCCACCCGAACCTACTCGATAAGGAAATTTATCGAATCGGCTTGAACAGATCCCTTGGGGAAAAACAACAACAAAAGTTACCCATGCACATAAGTTCATAACCATGGTAAAAAGTAAAACTAGAAAAAACTACATGAGTCCATAACCATGGTAAAAAGTAAAACTAGAAAATCCTCTCTCCCCCAAATTTATTACCACCACCTACACTCACTCACTTACTACACGACCGAACTGAAGCACTGAACCCCAATTTCTCCGTCACAACTCACAACCATAAAGCCTACTTTCACCGAATCCAAATTCTTCACCACATTCTTGAAAATGCCATTCATCTCGAAGATACAGAGGCAAACAGATTACAGCAGCTTCCCTTCATCCCATCCTATCGTAATCGACAACGGCGGCTCGTACTTTCGCATTGGGTAACTCGAAATAAAACCCTAACTATGCATACACTCGCAATTGCTTCACTGCATTTCTAATTTTATGTGTTGGAATATGTTTTCTGAACAGATGGGCAGGTGAGAGTGAGCCACGAGTCATTTTTCGGAACATTATTCAGCGACCCCGCCATAAGATCACTGGTAATTTTCGTATCCGTATTTTCGTTGTCGTTGCGTTGTGTGGTGATATTTGTTACTGGAATTTTGGTTTATATATATAGCTATCTAAGTATGATCGTCAATTTCTCGATTGTTCAGGCTATATGACTTAAAAAAATGAAGTGGCAAGGGGCGTGTTAAGTTGATTTTATACGTGCACAAATAATGTTGGAAATGTTTATGTTCTAGATGGTTTGTGTTAGACATGGGGTAAATTGACACACCAGCTTGCTAACTAACTAGTGAATATATCTTCGCCGTGTTAGGCTATGTTGTCTTCGTCTGATAGGAGTTGAACTGAACTGAACTTATTTTAGTACAAATATCCTTCTCAGCTGAACTGAACTGGACTGAACGGAATTGGATGTTTTTTTTAGTTTAAGAGAGCAGGGCCTTAGTCAATCCATAAGTTGGGGATAGTTTGATGACGTAATCTTTTCTCATTTTCTAGTGTAGTAGAAAGCTAGAAATGGATTTTTCGTGTTTTGAATGCACGAGTGTGATTATACTGTAGCTATTGTGCGTTCTCTGTTCCAATACTCTTTTGTTTAGGAATTGTTGTTCTGCTTACGAGAATATATATTGAACGTTATTTGTTGTATATATACAGGTGAAACAGTAACAGTTGTAGGTGATCATGATCCTGCATTACTGAGATACTTCGATTGCACTAGGTCAGGACCTCGGTCAGCTTTCGACAACGACGTTGTTTATCAATTTGAAATTATGGAATATGTAAGGACAAGTTCATGTAGCTCTGATCAATGAATTTGTAAAAACTATGGCTTTCATTCCTACAGCTCTTGGTGAAATGCAGAGCTAGAATTTTCTTTTACTTTCTTGATATTGGTAAAATTTGAAAATGTTTGTGCGACTCTGCTTGATAGCATAAATAAATCATGGTCTAAGTGGCTTATGATTTATAAGTAATGAAGAAGAAGAAGAAGAACAATTGAGGTGTTATACTGTTTTGTCTTGTATTGTACCTTAAGGTTGTTCAAGGTTGCAAGACAGGATAATTAGTCTAAAGATATCCCTGCGAATCTTATATACCAGTATATGATATCACCCGACACCTCAGAAAGTAGTCTAGCTGAGCAAAGTAATGTTTGATGCCTTAATTAATTTTCTACCAACTGTCTAAATTTCTGGATAGTAGTCTTTTTGTTACTTGGGTTTAGTGTTAGCAAAAAGGAGCCAAATGAGCTAGTAATATGTCATTCTTCTGTCTCTGGTATGCCAACTATTAAGCATTGTATAGTATATTTGCCATTTACAAGATTCATAGTAGTTGTTTCTATTTTATCAGTACAGAAAATTACTGCATAGGTGATAGGTCGAGTCTTTGTTCTTTCATATATACATATATATACACACACACATGTACACACACACACACACAGAACCTATGGTCATTATGTCTCCATAGACATAGCTGACATGCGTATGAACTCATGCCATAAATGCGCTGTCGAAGATATGGAGTATATTTGGCCACTGGGTGTATGAAAAGCTAAGAAACCTGGTTTAGTTCTTAATTTCCCCAACTAATGCTTTTACAAATGGAATTAATCATTCTGGTTCAGTTTGAAGTGTGTTATTTTTCTATCATGTCTCTTGAATAGTTATATGCCAAAATGGTACTATAAGATTCGACGAGATGTATGTCGGATAGTGGTAGTCCATTACAGCACATAACAAGAAACCTACAGTTCATTATTTTTCATTGATTGCTTTAGATGACAGTTATGTATGTCTCATTGACTGGGAACACTTCGTTCTGTGATTATGTTCATTTATAGTGATTGCTGGTTAGAATCCCCAGAACATAATTGGCATTATTATATTTGGGCTTCAGTTTATAATTGAACAAAGGCATGCTATTTTTGTAGCTAACTCTTTTCTCTGCTTTATAGATCCTTGACTTTGGCTTCGATCGACTAGGTGCAGACCAGTCGCAGGTAAATATGCTAGTCATTTTGTTTGTTTTCTTTCGCGCTCCTTTTTTTTTTTGGTTTGTTTACTTATAGCTTAAAGCCTGGATTTTTCTTAAAGTGAAAATTTTAGAGGGAGGTGGGATGAGGTCGAAAGATGAATCAAGATGTAGTAGTTTATTATTACAATCTAGGCGCTGTTAAATATTCTCTCTCATCAAAAAATTATTTCAATCCAGATTCAACGTATGTTATTGTGCTTTAGTTTAGTACAATGAAACGAGAATTTACAGAAGTGGGTTCAGAGTCAATTTGTAGTTACTCTGTAGTAGTGTAGTTTTGCCGTGTTAGGGTTGGCAATTTGGTTTGGGAATTAGTTCTTATAACAGCAATATTTTCTAGGCAACTACTCTTCCTTGGGTTCAAGGAACCGACTTTGAAATTATGAATCAGGACTCCTGGAAATTTTGTTTCCTCGCTTTTTTGTACAATTTTCGTTTGTGAAGCAAGAGTACTTGTTCGAGCTCTTTAGTGTTATCTCTTGAATAACTGTTACATTTCTCTTCTAGTAGATCTGTGTGAGCCTAGAGTCTCCAAATTTTGTATATTGCTGGGCTTATCCAATTGATTTTGGACAACAGATGATCAAATAAGTCGAGAAGAAAAATGAACAATGGCAGATCGTATATAGAAAACTAAATAAAAAATAAAGTAAAATGTGACCTTATTCTGCTGATGAGTAAATCTATGACGCTTTTGAACTCAATCACAAATAACAAACTATATTGATGTAACTAGAAAGTTATCTTGATAATTTAGATTCGTTTGCGAAAGTATGAGATCATGCACCTGTGACCGAAAGGTCTGGTAATCATTCTAAATGATAAAATCTTTGGTGAGTGATCGGTGGAGTAGTGTTTGTCTATTTACTTTGCTGTCGAGGAGATTAACTCATTAATATGCCGTCATTCATTAAATTGCAGAAGCAAAAGTAATGTTTTCAAATAATCCATTGAGACAGCGTGTTGCTTCATTTGACTCTGATTTGTTCACTTATAGATTTAGTATTTTCACATATTTGAGCTTGTAAATTAGCTAACATAATTCAATAATTACATACCTTGAGTGAACTTACTGCTGACTAAGCCTTTGTCTCATTTGCTGCTCAGCAGATTAAGCACCCTGTCTTGATAACTGAATGTGCTTGCAACCCAGTACAGTCTCGCAGTAAAATGGCAGAACTTCTTTTTGAGTCTTATGGAGTTCCATCAATAGGTAAGATTTGTTTACATGGGCTTTTACATCTCATGATGCAATGCTTTAAATTTTCTTTAGATATCGTACTGTACTTTATGTACTTGTGATTCATTGCTTGGTTGCTGGTTCCTTTTCATTCTTTGCAGCTTTTGGTGTTGACGCTGCATTTAGCTACAGATACAATCATCAACTTGGAATATGTGACAAGGACGGTCTTGCAATATGCTCTGGATTTAATACAAGCCATGTCATCCCTGTAAATATTTTTGCTAATAACAATAATATGAATTGAAAAAATGCATATAGAGATAATATTGTAGACACAAATGTTTATTGTTTATTCGCACAAAAAACATGGTATATATCAGTATATAGGCGGTGCTTGAAATATGAACTCCAGTTTGTACCATGTAATTTCAAGTTTTTCAACTGAAAAAAAAGCTGCTCGTCTTTTTGAGGTAAACGCTTTATATATAATGAGCTGGTTAAATGGGCTTCTTTCCTGGTTCCAGTTTTTGAATGGAGAACCTGTGTATGAAGCATGCATCCGGACTAATGTTGGTGGATATCACATCACTGATTATCTAAAGCAGCTTCTTTCACTCAAATATCCACATCATACGTAAGCATGATATCCTCCGTTTGTATTTAATAAACGGAAACTATTTGACTGAAGGAGGCTTGATTGCACTCTAAACTAGGCCTAAGCTTACATGGGAGAAAGTTGAAGACCTGAAAATGGAACACTGTTATATTGCTCCAGATTATGCATCTGAAGTTCGCCTGTTTCAGGTAATTTCATCCTTAACGACCATCAATGCGTTTTCTTCTGTTTTTTCCTTTATGTGCATGCATGAAGCCACACACATATACTGAAAATTATTTATATTCACTTTCTTTATATATTAGAAAGGGGACAAAAAAGCTGAAGAAAAGACCAGATGTTGGCAGCTTCTGTGGAGTCCATCACCAACCGAGGAGGCCCAGGCCCCATCTGAAGAAGAAATCACCAGAAAGGCAGCAGTGAAAGAGAGGCAAGTTAATAGATTGAGGGATATGGCTGAACAGAAGAGGGTGAAGAAAATAGAGGGCCTTGAAAAGGAAACAAGAGACTTGGAAATGCTTTTGCAGAGGGTGAGGCATGCCACAGAAAGTGATATCCCATCAATTCTCGCAATAACTGTATTTACATCTAAGGAAGATGTAGAATCTGCTCTCGCAAAGGTAACACAATCATTACGCAAATCGAAGGGTGAATCTGTCGAAAGTGTTGAAAAGATAGATTCTACCGCTGCTTTCAACCTTATTAATGTACCTGATGAGATGCTCCCACCGGATCAGGTTTGTCAATTATGTGATTGCTGACGAGTTCTTTATCTTAATATTGTTGGCCGTTTTGGTTTTTCTTATTTTAATCTTATATGCATATAGGGTCTTATGCATTTTGATTCTGTTGGGTCTTTCTTTTTGGAGCTTTGGTTGTGTTAATATTCATAAACTCTTATGTAGAATTTATTATCATCTTGACAGCTTAAGGAAAAGAGGAAGCAGATATTTATCAAATCCACTACTGAGGCACGGCAGCAGAAGAAACTGAAACAGGTTGAAGAACAATTAGAAAGAGAGAGACAAAAGAAACTAGAGGAAGAAAGACGCTTGTAAGTTTCTGCTAAACGCACAACATCATGCTATGGTCGCCTGAGATTTCTTTTTAATTCTCTTCGTATGATCATAGGGTCAACTTGATCTGTGCTTTCCTAGTTGATCTTGTTTCATGACTGCAATTCTCTGTTCTTTAGTACTTTTTTCTTGATTTTGTCAACAGAGAGAATCCAGAACAATATTTGGAGGAGTTGCGTGAGAAACACAGAGATCTTTCTGAGAGAATAGAGCAGCAGAAGAAATTAAAGATAAATGGGGCGAATACCAATGGAAATCAAAATGGATCTGGAGGTGTTGGTCGTGGGGAGCGGTTAAATCCCTTGCAGAGAGAAAGGATGCGCCTTTTGACAACCGCAGCCTTTGACAGAGGGAAGGGGGAAGATACATTTGGTATGAAAGACGAAGATTGGCAGCTCTACAAGCTGATGAGTAAGGACAATGACGATGATGATGATATGCCAAATCCAGAGGAAGCTGAGTTAGCCCACATCTCTTCTAGATTACAGGTGAGCTGCCACTTCTAAGTTGTAACTTGTAACGTTGTTTGGCACTGTTTTGCTGTAATGGCATTTAACCCTCTGGTGGTTGGGTTAATAGGCAATTTATTTATTTTGATATACAGATGATGCCCTGTACACTAAGAAAGATACAAATTCCCCCATCAGCTTGCTATTTGCAAATTACATGGAAGTAAATTACGGCTTATAACCATTAGCAATTGACTACTTTAATTCCTCTATTGGTTGGGAAGCTGAGATGCAATTTCTGTTTCTGCAGGAAATCGACCCAATCTTCATTTTCAAATCTGAAGCATCTACTTCTGAAGAGGCACCGCGTTTTCGTCCTCTGACCAAAGAAGATTTCCAAATCTCACTGGGAGTAGAAAGATTCCGCTGCCCAGAAATTCTGTTTAATCCCAACTTAGTAGGCATCGAACAGGCAGGGTTGGATGAAATGGTTGGTACCTCGATAAGAAGGTTGCCAGCAAGGGGTCGAGGCCTAGAAGATAGACTAACGAGTTCAATCCTCCTGAATGGGGGGAGCTGTCTTTTCCCGGGCTTGAGTGAACGCTTGGAATCTGGAATACTGATGATTCGACCATGTGGGACCCCTATTAAGATTGTAAAAGCAGCGGATCAAATTTTCGATGCTTGGCGTGGAGCTTCTTCTTACGCTGCTGCAGTGCAGTTTCCGCAGCAAACTTATAGTAGGATTGATTATTATGAGAAGGGTGAGGATGGGCTTCGGAATTACCAGATTAGATACACCATTTGATTTGATTGATCACTGACCACTAGGAGAGAGGAAGTTTCTGACATTGTATGAAGACTACAATTATACAGCAAGTTAGAGACTTGAATTTGTGAATGCTTCGTGAGTGTGTCACTGGACTCACTGCAGCTGTAAATACTTTGTCTTGTTACCTATTGGCTTTGCCCATGCATCATTTTGGGATATTATCCTCTTACACCCTAAAAAAAGAAACATAAATCTAGCGAGCCTGCATTGTTCCAGTTTGCAAAATTTTTTCATTTACATAAATAGTTTCGGGGAACTGTTTTGAGAATCACGTCTGAAGATGTTTCTTTGGAAACTGTTTTTTTAGCTTTTAATTATGAAAACTGGTTTTGCAACTGTTTTATGTAGAATCTGTTTTTCAATATAAGAATCTTAAATTTGGAAATTGTTGCAATTGTATTATAGATTTTAATCTCTAGATTCGCGCGGTGATGATATTATTGTAGTTCAGTCGATCCTGTATATCTTTTGTTGCTAAATTAGGGAAAAGAAGAATACATTACACAATATAATGCATAGCGCTAAAGGAGTTCAGATTAACTGGTCTAGGCTAAAAGGTCTGTAACACTATTCAATTCACGGAAACTACCTCATCTAACCGCTAGTTCTGTGAATAAAAGGTTGTGAAAATTTCTCATTCAGTGACCTTTGTAAAAGTTTCTCAATTCAAAATTCAATTTCTAAATTCACCTGATTTTGAAATTTCTCATAATTAAAAGCTCTGGCAAACACTACGTAAATGCCATAATTCACGAATGAAACTTTAAGTGGCGACTTTGGCAAGTTTTTTCCAGTAATTTCTTTAAATAAAACCAATTTTCTGTTTTTTTCTGTAACATATATAATATTAAATATATTATGCACATTATGAATCATGAAATGGAAATGTAACCAACAATCGTTAAACCACAACGCAGTGAAAACAGTAAAAAATCATTACTACTCGAATCGCACTTTTCAACTTCACTACTGATCTCGATTTCTCGATCAATGGAAATGTTGATGCTCTGAACTGATCGCCGGCTGATTAACTGACAATGGCGAATTTCCTACCTCAATTTCACAATATAAAAAATGGCTGCAATCACGTCGTCATTGCTGGTAATTTACTTTGATCTCCACTCGACTTTGCAACCCTAGCGCTTTTCGCTTCTGAATTCTGATTCTGCTTGTTTCGATTTTCTGAGTTTGCTACGTGATTTCTAGCAGCAGATGTTATTTAAGTAAGATTTCTTCGTGTTGCGTTTGAATTGAGTAGCTGCAATTAGGTACTGACTGATTCAGTTCAGTTTGTGTAATTTGAAAATGTCGTTTCTAATTTATAATGGAAATAGTACGTACATGTAGAATTGCGACTGCTATTGCTAGTTTTAGTTGGAAAATAGAAATGTGCAAGTTGCAACTATTGGCTGCTAATGAAACAAATGATGGAAGAACTTTTCTATTTTTTCGACTATCATATATATTCTCTTTGTTTTGCGTCTGATGTTAGCTTTTGAATTAAGTTGATGCTATTAGGTACTGACTGATTTAGTTCAGTTTGTTTAATTTAGAAATGCCGTTTCTAATTTATCATGGAAATATTACGTAGATGTAGGATTGCAACTGCTATTACTATTTTTAGTTGGAGAAATAGAAAAGTGCAAGTATTAGCTGCTAATGAAGCAAATGATGGAAGAACTTTTCGATTTTTCGACTTTTGTGTATATTCTCTCTGTTCCGCGTTTAGGCAGTACCAGTTTAGTTCATTTCCATTAATTTGGAAATATTTTTTCCAATTCATAATGCCTGAGAAGTTTCGAGATGAGTTGCATCGATGAAGAATTTAGATGGTTATTGCTAGTTTTAGTTGGAAGAATTGAAAAGTGCAAGTATTATTAGCTGCTAATGAAACAAACGATGGAAAAAAAATTGTTGATTCAAGAGCAATTATGTCCTGGGCTCCCCATGAGTTTCTTATTTGCGTGATTAAGATAGCGAGAGTGCTTCCTGGTTTTGGAGATCGTTCTGATATACATTGTCTGAAACAGCACTTTGGTTGGCTTTTTTTTTTTTTGTAAATTTGTTTTTTTTCCCCGTTTACTAGCTTGTTTTATCTTGTTATAGTTGAGGATGTCAGTGATCTATGGCCTGGTGTCAAGAAGGGGTTTGAAGAACGGTTGCCATTCAAAAGGGTATCTCTAAACAATAAGACACGTAATGCGGTGCTTGTTGATGAGTTGCCTGCTCAATTTATATTGACAACGGATGCAAGGCTCCGTAGTCGGTTTCCTCAAGAGCAAGCATTATTTTGGTTCAGGGAGCCATACGCAACTATCGTTCTTGTTACTTGTGAGGTAATAAGAAGAATATTCACAAGCGGATGCAAGTATTGACCTTTTGTTCTTTATCCTCACTCTAGCTGGCTGGCTGTCAGTATTTTATTTCAATTGCTAGTGATTCTTCGTTTTGTCTCGGTCAGGATCTTGATGAATTTAAGAACATTCTGAAACCACGACTCAAGTTAATATTTCAAAATGATGAACGGGAGTGGTTTATTGTCTTCGTGTCCAAAGCACCAGCCCACAATGATCAGGCTACTAAGATGGCGAAAAAAGTTTATGCCAAACTTGAAGTTGATTTCAGCTCTAAAAAAAGGGAAAGGCAAGATAACTGTTGTGATTTTCGAGTGACTTCTTGTTCTATGGTTGAATAGTATGTTCCATGTCAATGTCTTTTTTATTCATCACTAAACGCATGCAAGCTCCAAAATGCATTTCCTGATCTCTAGGAGTAGACACTTAAGAATATATAGTTCGGAACTCATTTTGCTTAACCAGCTCTATCAAGTTTCCTCCATTTCCTTTCTTCTGCAATGACATCTAAAAATTTTATCTTTGGAATTTACAAGTTGGAAATTTTGTAAGTTATATACTTATCATGTATGCATGTGAGGTTATTCACAATTGCTCCACTTAGGTGCTGCAAACTAGATATTCATGGACCGGAGGCAAACTTCTGGGAGGATTTGGAGGCCAAAGTTATGGAGTGTATCAGAAATGCACTTGATAGACGCATTCAGTTTTACGAAGAAGAAATCCGCAAGCTCAGCGAACAGAGGTTCATGCTGATATGGAACTTTTGTAACTTCTCCATCCTTAAGGTATAAGCTTGGAAAAGATTCGACTATTAGTACCGGAAAAGCAATTCTCACTTATGGTTATTCAACAGTGTCAGTTCAATAAGAAAACCAAAGTACTGCAACTTGAACGTCCAGTACTTAGCATGTGATATGATCCAGTTTAGATAGTATTTAACTAATTTATTACTACAAAGTAAGATTCTTTTATCTTCTTTTTTCCTCCTTTTCCTTTGTATTATTTTCGAGGGTGGGACTCAAAAAAGTTCTCTTAACTCTAGACTACAGAGAGTTAAAGTGTTTGCATAATCTATAGCACAAGGTGAGGGTAATGTTGTATTTGGCTAGAAAGACATGCAGCTTAGGAGGAAGAAAAATCCATTTTTTAAGTGTGACTGCTAGAAGGTAGGACAGAAGAGAACTATTGTTCATTCTAACCCAAATCTGCAATCCTCTTGAAAGTTGTATTAGATATTCTAAACAAATGTTGTAATATAGTCTACAATAGTGTTAAAAGAAGAATTGTATCAGGTTCAAGTGGTAATTATGTCATCACTCCCATTACTTCTTCCTTCCCACCAAATGAGTAAAATGTAGTACTCCATCTGCTCCATTCAAAGCTTCCCATTACACTATTCAATAAACCAGGTTTGACTACATATTACTCCTAAAATATATTGGTAAAATATTTGGAAAAATTATATTATAAAACTATGTTTTCTGAACTTCAAATCTTTAATTGTATATTTTTCAATTTTTTTTTAGCCCATATTCTTTTAGATTAACATGTGGTCAAACATTGGCAAGAAAACACGAATGGAAAACTCTAAGTGGAACGGAGGGAGTATATATTTTTCTTGGAATGAAATAATGCAATTGCATAGCACTTTTCATTTTTTATTTATTTTTTCTTTTGGCCAGGGGTCTTCCTCACCTGGTATGGATTTGTTACTATTTGAATCTAAATGATTTTCTTTAGATGATGGAGGGCATGCATATCTCTCTCAAAGTGTTCTCACAAGGAACTTTTTATGACAAGTACTTTTTAGGTTATTTGATCATCAATGACATGATTCAGTGACATTCTTGTGTTTTAAGTTTATCTCATGAATATCCCGTTACATTGACAGGAAAGTTTGGCTTTCATGTTTGAGATTGCTCACCTGCATGAGGATGCATTACGTGAATATGACGAGCTTGAACTCTGTTATTTGGAAACAGGTGCTCACTTTCAGTTTTGTTCTAGTTTTTTACTTGTTTTCGGAAAATATAATCTCAAGTTAGTTGTTCAATAATAATAATGTATGTGCAAAGTAGCCATCATCTCTATTTTCCCGTGCAGATAATCTGTATCATCACCCTCCTTGTTAGTTTAGCAATAATATCTTGAAATTTAATTAGTCATTGTCTCGTTTTCATGCACGTGATTGTTTTTTTTTTTGGTTAGAGTGTACAACTATCTGGGACATGATATGAAACTTGTCAATGTAATGGCCAACTGCCAGTTTCTTGGCAGGGTAGAAAAATAAGTACACAGCTATTTATATGCTACTGATGATTGCTAGCATGACTAAATTAGCAATATGACTCGAGTTAGTAAATGACAAATCTGTTTCCTTGGTCTTGTGATTAGAAATGGAAAGCCTTCCATTAACCCGTTGTTGCTTCCTTTTCACTTTAACCGAGCTTAGTGAAATATAACACTGCTCTTTTCATTTTATTAATTTATTTGTCATTTTTCTGCTATAACCTTCTGGTTTTCAGTATATTGGACTTATGTGGGCTTGTGATCTAACTCTTTCTGCATGTGTCTCAATGTCAGTCAATGTGGCCGGGAAGCAAAGGGAATTTGGAGGGATGGAGCGGGGAGATGATCAAGCAGCTTTGCTCGACCCAGGGAAAAAGCAATTGTCTCAGATTGTTCTAGACGACTCATTCAGAGAGTTTGAATTCAGGCAGTATCTATTTGCTTGTCAAGCAAAGGTGTGATAGACTCTGACTGTAATTAGCTTATTCGGTATCTATATCTTAGAATGTGGTATATGTATAGGTCCCAGAATGTTGTTTGAAATTTACTGAATTTGAACACATGTACACTGGTGCAGATATCTGATGATTAGCCCCATATTTTTCGTTTCGTTTTACTTTATGCAGTAGTCTTCACTCTCTTTCTTCTGCATGAATGTACTTTTGTTAACACATGTGCTCATACGGTTGATCTCTCACCTTTCAATTTGCAGTTACTCATTAAACTGAGTCGTCCATTTGAGGTTGCCTCGCGGGGCTACTCATTCATAATCAGCTTCTCGAAGGCATTGGCTCTGCATGAGGTACTTGACCTTCTCTATTTATTTAATATTCATGAAGTCTTCCTCATTTCCCTGAAACAAAACGTTCCTTATGAAATTCCTGTATCTGGGATTCTTACAGAGTATATTGCCATTCTGTATGCGTGAAGTGTGGGTTATAACTGCTTGCTTGGCCTTGATTGATGCGACCAGTTCCCATTACAAAGATGGCTTAGCAGCACCTGATGTAGAAAAAGAATTTTATCGTGTTCAAGGGGAGATTTATACTTTGTGCCGAACTAAGGTCGTATTCTTAATTTCATAGCTAAATCTAGCCAAGTTTTATCCATATACAGCAATCTAGTTCAGGACTAGCATATGATCAGTCACTCTACTTACTGTTTCATATGATCATCTCATGGTTCTGCAGTTTATGCGCCTAGCATATTTAGTTGGCTATGGATCAGATATAGAAAGAAGTCCTGTCAACAGGTATTTATGCAATTATACTTGTAATAATCTCGTCTATTTGGCTTTAATCTCTTTCAGAAAAAAGAAGTATCCAATTATGCAGTATCCATTTTGAGTGAAATGGATTCTCTGCGATATATTTTGAGAGTGTGTATAATTAAACATGGTAAAGTATTGTCCAAAGTAGACAGTCATGTTATAACACTCCGGATTTTTGTGCTTTTCAGTGCTTCACTTAGCATGTTACCATGGCCTAAGCCAGCAGTTTGGCCGTCACTTCCATCCGATGCTTCTTCTGAGGTGCTTGCAAAAGAAAAGGTCCGTTCCGTGTATGACATCTCAGGAAACTTAAAGTCTTAAACCGTAAATAGTTCATTATTCTGAGTTCATTTCAGTATATTCACACCAAATAATTGAGAGTATCTGGGTCCTTGCATTGGAATAGGCCATGGCTGAATAGATAGACACAGTTCCTGGATATTATGCAATATTAAATTACTGAGCAGTGCTATGTGTATATTTCGGTCCAATTACACCTATGTGAAAAAGAGAAGAGTTTATGTTTCCATTAAGTATCCATTTGTGACTCAACAGAGGTCTATAAGTACATCTTGAAACGAGCGTTTAATGTTTATGGTTAAATGAGCAGCTATGCATCATATGCATTATTGTTTTCCCCCCTGTTTCTTTGAGGTTTATATATGAATCTCAATGCTTTACATTATCAATCTTGATGTTATGATTGTTGGCAAGTTAAATATTGGAAGTATTCTGACGATATATGTGGTAGCATGGTTTTTCTTTTTTCTATTTCTTCCCGTAGTGCCTACCATTCTTATCTTTTTTGTACGCAGTTGATTCTACAAAATTCTCCCCGGCCTAAACATTTTGGGATCCAGAGGAAACCACTACCTCTTGAGCCATCTGTTTTGTTGCGGGAGGCAAATCGTCGTAGGGCTTCTCTATCTGCTGGAAATATGTCAGAATTGCTTGATGGTCGCAAAACTGGCACTGAAGGGTAATGAACTTAAAGTTTGCATCTCCTATACGTGTTGAAGTGGCTTATGTAAAAGACTTAGCACATAAACTCGGGTATTTTGGTTTGTGTCAAATATTTTTCGGGGATAATCCCTCATTGATGGTAAGACTCTTGTGACATCTTCATGCCAATGTGCCCAACGGAAGCAACCTTCATTTACGTGGTCCGTGTTAGTAGGGAGTCAGAACACTAGTTCTCATGCGGCTATATTTATTTGACATTTGTTTCCTGAAAGATAGATTAGACACTACATCTTCTTATTACTTTGACCGATGTTTATCTCATCAAGTACCCAACTTGTCATTTAACAAGGTGGAACTTAGAGATAATGTACGGAGAAATTGATGAATAGTCATAAAGAGAGCATGCTTGCAACTGCATGCTTTACGGAACATGACTGAATATTCATAATAAATTGAACATGTTGAAGATAAATCAGTTACTCAAGCGAACATAATATATTGTTCAATTTATGTCGCTGCTTTGAGCGCAAACATGATAAATCGGATTTGTTGAGGATGATGCAGTTACGCAAGAGAGTGAACTTGCAACTTAGTGCATAGCTTGGTGATGAATAATTGCTAAATCATGCTTCAGGTTTCTTGTTGTACTAGTATTCCATTATGTACTTCGGATATTTTGATAACTTCATTTTTTTTTTTAAATCTAAATATGTACAATATCCAAAGTTTCCATCCAGAAGGTTTCATAAACTGAAAAAAGGTATGACAGGGAAACAGATAAAGATCGACTTATTCAAACGAACGAAATAAGATAGTATTTGGATTGCTCTCTTCAGAATATAATGCAGTGTACTAAGGGAAAATTTTCTGTAGTTGTTACTATTATTAAGTTGCACCTGGTTTTTGGTAAAGTCTGGGTAACTAGGGAGGATTTATTGTTCTATGTATTGGATTTGCAGAAGTTTCAGCTTTACTCAAATATGGTTCATTGACAGATCGGGATCCATGATGTCAAGGACCTTCTCTTCTCCTGGTTTTGAAGGATCAATTGATCGGCCAATGAGGCTTGCAGAAATTTATGTCGCTGCTGAGCATGCTTTACATAACACAATTTCCGATGCAGAACTGCAAAAATCATTATCTTCTATTGAGGAATTTGATGTAATATACTCAAAAATCTGTGTAGCATTTCAATTATGAAGTTGATTATTGCCACCTAAGCATTTGGCTCTCCTTATATCTCGCGCGTAGATGTCAACTTTACATATTTTATGTCATTTAACATCAAACTTTGTCTGTCATGATATCATAAGGAACCCGAACATTGGTTGTAAGTTTTAGTTGAAAAATCGCATCTATATCTGAATTTATTTATAAACTTTTTATAGCTAAAACAAATCGACCTTTGGTCAAATACTTTCTCTACTGGAATTTCTCTTGCTGAGTCTTCTTATAACTTAACTCGTACCATGTCTTCTTCATTGCTCAGTACCTATAAATTTGATGCTGGTTTTTACTTGCCTTTTGTTATTTGTTATTTGTCTGATGTCTGATATGATTTGTACCTTCCGATATTATAGAAAAAGTATCTGGATCTGTCAAAGGGTGCTGCAAATAACTATCATAATTCGTGGTGGAAGAGACATGGAGTTGTCCTTGATGGTGAAATTGCAGCTATCTATCATAAGCATGAAAAGTATGAACTTGCAGCAAAATTGTATGAGAAAGTTTGTGCTCTCTATGCGGGTGAAGGATGGCATAATTTACTGGCTGAAGTACTTCCAAACTTGGCTGAGTATCAAAAAGTACTAAATGATCAAGCTGGCTACCTCTCTTCATGTGTGAGATTATTGTCATTAGATAAAAGATTATTCTCGATGAAGGAACGGCAAGCGTTTCAGTCTGAAGTTGTCCATCTGGGTCATAGTGAAATGGAGCATCCTGTCCCTCTGGATGTATCTTCCTTAATTACATTCTCTGGAAATCTTGGACCTCCTATACTGCTTTGCGATGGGGATCCTGGTATCCTCTCGGTAACTCTGCGGAGTGGGTTCCCAGATGATATAACTCTTGAGTCATTGAGTCTTAAGACTTACTGCTACTCATAATACTGATGAAGGTGCAAAGGTAATCTTTTCTTCTTGTCATCGATCTTTTTACTGTCCATGCTTTTGAAAGTGAAACTTTTATACCATGTGGTAACTCATTCGTTGAACTCATCCAGGCAATAAAAAGTTCTGATGCTATTGTGCTGAGCCCAGGCAGGAATGCAGTTACCCTTTCATTGCCCCAACAAATGCCAGGTTCTTATGTGTTGGGAGTTCTCACAGGTCAGATTGGTCAATTGAGATTTAGATCTCATAGTTGTTCAAAAGGTGGTCCTGCGGACACTGATGATTTTATGAGTTATGAGAAACCAACGAGGCCTATCTTGAAGGTAAATTACTGCATGTGGATTAGACATAATTGCTTCCCTTTGATCATTCATTTAGGTGATTCTTTTCTTGATGTGTTATGAGTTCAAATTGCTGTGGGTGTTGTAAACTACATCATTTTTTATATAGGTGGCCAAACCAAGGCCTCTGGTTGATCTAATTGCTGCAGTTTCATCTGGTTTGCTAATGAATGAACCTCAGTGGGTTGGGATAATTATCAAACCAATAAACTACTCCCTTAAGGGTGCTGTACTGCACATAGACCCTGGGCCTGGCATGATGATTGAAAAAGTGCATGGCATCGAGATAGAAAAGCATGGATCAGGGTCACAGACTGGTGAGGTCACAGCTAATTCGCAGGAGGAAACCTGTTCTCCAGTTGCTGTTGAAGTCGAGAAATTGGCTCTTGAGGATGGCAATATTGAGTTGCCTGAGTGGACGAGCAATATTACTTCAGTTTTATGGATTCCGCTTAAGGCCATTAGTGATGAGCTACCTAAAGGATCACCTGTAGGTTAGCACTTGATGAATGTTATTGATCAATCTGATTTGAAGGTGTCCTTGTAATTTGTAATTATGTGGCTCTTTTCTTTATAGGATCTGGTCCTCCCCAGAGTCAGAGTATTGTGGATGGTTTGAGAACAACTGCGCTAAAACTTGAATTTGGAGTTTCACATAACCAAACATTTGACAAGTACCAACCTTTTGTGTTCTTATATCCTATTCCTTTTCTGCTGCTGGAAATACTTTGGCATGAAGCCTGAAACAATTCGAATTACATGACAGGACAATTGCCGTGCATTTTACAGATCCTTTCCAAGTGAGCACTCGTGTTGCCGATAAATGCAATGATGGTACTCTTCTTTTGCAGGTATTTAAGTTACATTATGCTTAGTTAGTCAAACTCTTCAATCATCTACATAGACTTTGACTTTTATTCTTGTCATTTATATATTCCTTTATATCTACAATGCAACAACAGTGAGTCCATCTTTCCTAGTGTTGAAATCCGTTTGCAGTCTTCCAACTTTTCGCTTAACATTTTCTGAAGTAAATCATGTGCACTTTTATCCGTATCCAATTTTAAAATTTCGTGCATACATGCTTCAAATGCAATTATTTTGTACACTTATAGCTATTTAGTTGAGTGACTAGCAAATTTATAAACTCAGAGCAAAAGGAGAGTTAAGTGCTTTACAATGAATCGTCTCCTGTGAGGCTTGAGTTTAGGTCCACTTTTCCAAGCTCAAGAATCATAACGAGTCAGATCCCAATGATAGGTATACTGGAGCTTGCGAGATGGGCATCAATGTTATTTTTTTAATTCTAGTTTCAGTCTTAAATTATAATATAATAAATGTACTATGATCTATGTACTATGATTAATCAGCGATTATTGTTGGGATAAGAATGCTTTTTTTGATAAGTAATCTTTGAGCAATACAAGGGAAGTGTATTTAACAGTACAAGTTACAAAAAAGGGCCAGATAATCCTGAAAATTTCCCCTGGGAGTTCCTAGTTACACCACGAAAATAAAGTCGGAAAAGAAATATCTTGAATCTCAGACTCAGAACCGTAGGTATCCTCAAAGTTTCTATTGTTCCTTTCCTTCCAAAGACACCAAATGAGACATCCCGGGATCATATTCCATAGAGTTGTACCGTCTTTATCTCTCTTCTTTCTTCTCCATGCCCTAACAGTATCCTCAATAATTCTAGGCATAGTCCAAAGTAAGTTTTGAGAGAGAAAAAAGGCATTCCACATACGACGCGCACTATCACAATGCAAAAATAAATGATCAACTGGTTTCCGATCCTTTTTGCATAAATCCACCAATCCACCACATACATACGTGTTCAACTCAAATTGTCAGTAGTCATCACCTTGTTATGAACTGCTGTCCACAACAAAAAGGCTAAACTGGGTGGAATATTAATTCTCCAAATGGACTTCCATGGAAATGCACCTGCATGCGGTCCTATCAAAGAGTTGTAGTAGGAACTAACTGAAAATTTTCCATCACAATTCAGAGTCCACAGACCTCTATCAGTCTCCCCGAGTCCAATTTTTATCTCATATAAAGTTAAAAAATAAATAGAACTCCCTCCAAACTTCCCCTTTCAAAAGATATATTCCAACTGATTCTACCATTGAAGACCCCCATAATATCTTCAACCATTTCTAAATGATCAAAGGAAATACGAAAAAGAGACAGGAATCTAGAACTCAGTGTTAAATTCCCACTCCATGTGTCACTCCAGAGTTTAATCAAAGATCCATCCCCTGCGAAGTGCAGTCTTTTACTAAAATCATCGCAACCTTTTCTGATGAATTGACTTAGTAGTAGTAATACTTTGCTTTTTCTCTAATACAAGATTATAAAGAGTAGTTAAGATAATGACAAGTTCAGTTCAGGTATCCATTGGTTTCCATTTATATGATGTCATGCATTATAAGTTTTATCACAGAAAGCTACTAGAGAACTGCATTTAAAGTGACTAAATAAATAGCATGCAGATGAGCTCAATCCTCAGGTATATCTTTCATATACTCATTTTTTAATTACGAGCCTTACGAGCTTGAGTTTACTAGCTTCATGAGCTCTAGTTTACAAGCTTCATGAGCTTAAATTTTCAAAACAACGCTCGCGATCTCTCTTTCAAGCTCAAAAGAAGTTTGGGCTCGAGAATACAAGTTTATGAATGCCAAAATTGCTTTGTAAATAGAGATATGCAAGTAGGCTACACATTTATTTTTATTATGATATAGTACAGTTTGAGATCGTCAGGTACCTCAATTTTCAGGTCTCAATAGATTTTAATCCAGGAAAATGCTATAGAACCAAAATATTGTTACATCAGCTTCATGCTTGCTCTAGTAGATTAACTGTGCCAAAGCAATTTTTTTTTGCCAATGTAGAGAAATTAACGAATCAGCTTCGAGTCTTACTATCTGTTTTTGAGTGATTCTCTTGCTCTTAAAGTCCAAATCCAATAGATAAATTAGCATGCACAGACTGTACATCATTCGTTGCACACTTTAAATAAACAATGACATGAGAATATGCAGTTTGAGAAAAGTCGGCTACTTACAATGTGGGATAGGAATCCATGTCAGATAAACTCCTTTTTGTTTCGAAGAGGCTAAGGTCTAGGGAGCAGAAACAACCTCATGTGCTTTCATTCAACTGAAACTTCATAGAGATTAGTAAATGTCACAACATATACTTTCTGGACTCAGTTAGCTACATCTTCTCTTTCCTCCCACTGTTGTTAATTTCGATAGTTCCATAAAATATCATATTAGATTACACATCATAGATTTCTATAGAAACAATGGAACTTTCTGCATAAGGCCATGCCCCTGTTACCCTTGGTTTAGTTCATACTTCTGAACTAGTGTTACGTCTCTTTGGCATTAATCGGGGTAAACCATAACCATAACAGAAGACAATTTTTGGAATTTCTCTTGTTTAATTAAAAAAGCATCTGAGCTGTCTAACATAGATGTTTCACTTAAATCCCAACTCCCATTTTTATTTATTTGTCTTTCTATTTCCACAGGTCATACTGCAATCACAAGTAAAAGCTTCACTTACCATCTCCGATGCTTGGCTGGATCTTCAGGATGGTTTTGCTCATGCTGGAAAAGGTGATGGAAGACCAGCATCTGGCTTCTTTCCACTCTTTGTTTCCCCTAAATGCAGAGCTGGGATTCTGTTCAGCATCCGCTTGGTGGACACACCTTCTATGGGTAGGCTCCTGTTTCTTGCTTTGCGTTTTTATCTCAATGTCTTCCATTTTCCTTTCATGTGCTCTTGTAGACAGTGAGCTACTGGTCTTAAAATATCTAAACAATGAAGACGCTCCGATCTCCTTATGCACACGGTCGGACAACGGGTCCATGCCAGAACTTAGATGTATGACAATTTCAAAACATTATTAGGTTTCTGAGTAAAGCTTAGGAATGACGAAGTTTATTGGTGCAGGACTTGAGTATACATGACAGTTTCAAAGCATTATTAGGTTTCTGAGTAAAGCTTAGCAATGATAGTAAACAGGGTTCTGTTTCTCAGTGCATATGGACTGGACATTATATCGAATGTAGCTAAAAAGACCTTAAAAATACTGATCTTCATCAATAATTGTTTCAGTTTTTCCTTTGTAATTTTACTTATCTTCAAGTAAATTAGCAGTTGCAGTTGCAGTCAACAGGATTTTGTGGGTTTTCTGAAGGAGCTTGTGGACAAATACTTGCTCAAGATTGTGATCTTGAAACATATTTTTGTATGTGCTAGCCTCAAAATATGCTCTATGTATGACGCATGGTAGAATTGTCATTTGAACGTTGTTGTTTAATTATATTTACTTCTCCAGCTTATAACTGTGTTGTTTATTTATATTGCATGTCTTTTCTGCAGCTGAAGCATCCCAATAGTATACTAAATATCAGATATAAAATTTCTGGCAGTAGAACTCTTGGAGCTCACAATCCTGTAGCCGAGGGACTTGCTGGAATTGGTAATGATGATGATGATGCACATAAGTTGTCCTTTAGGTGTGCTCTTGTTCTTCAGAGACCTGTCCTGGATCCTTGCCTTGCAGTTGGGTTTCTTCCTTTTTCGTCAAGTGGCCTCCAAGTTGGGAAACTTGTGAAAATGGAATGGAGGGTTGAAAGGTTGAAGGATTTGGAAGAGAATATCGATTCTGACAACCAAGTAAGTATTTGCTTTGCTGCGTTCTCTTTTCTTAGTTCCAGGTGCACACTGCTTTCTTCCTCTCTAAGATGGCAAAGTGGATAACGCCGGTTAATCATGTAACTGTGAGGCTCTATATTGTAGAGTCTATCCACTCTGGGTCAGGGAAAATATTATGTTAGTGTGGCCACTTGCTCAGCGTTGTGCAATTACCTTCAAAAGGTGCTTTAGTAGTAAATAATATAAGTTCATTGTAAAAATAGTTCAATACTATTGTTTAGTGGAAAAGGCAAATGCAAGATAACTTGGTTTTATCAAAATAAGTCCAGTTGATCCAGATTAACGATGATGTTCTTATATGAGGTATTATAGCTCCCCTCCCCCCTTAATCTCATGTTCTTAAGATGCTTTGACAGCATTGTCCCTCATCCTAGCCCAAAATTTTATTACAATCTGACGGCGGAAAGTTTGTAAATAGATATCAAAACCTCAGTTATGATTACTCAACAAACATGAATTGAGAGTAACATTCTACCAGGCAAAACTAGGATAGATTATTTCACATTCTTCACGTTTTTATTATTTTCTCCTTGTATTATCCACAAAACTAACAAACCCCTCCTCCTTAGGCTACATTTGGACCTTGTATTAATAATATAAATGAAAAGTGATTATAAAATAACAGGGTCGTCCATTTGAAGTGAGGAAAGCAATTTCTTAGTGTCCTCATTGAAATTCAGAACTCCGCACATCAATGTAGTATCTATTGTTTCATGCATGTCATAGTAGTGTGATAATATCGGCCAACCAAATTGGTTCAATTAAAATCCTGGTTTCAGTTGAAATGCAACAAAATTATACCAGTCCATGACAGCCTGATTCAATGAAAGTCCTGGTTTCAGTTGAAGTGCAACAACATTATACCAGTCCAGGACAGCCAGCTGAAAATGGAATGACATAGAGTGGTTACTGTTTGGAGATATAATTGAAGTAATCATTTATTATTATTATTTGACAGGATGAGCTGTTATATGAAGTGAATGTTAATTTCGAGAACTGGATGATTGCTGGAAGGAAAAGAGGACATATATCACTGTCCACTAAACAAGGCATCTTACATTTCTTTTGTTTCTTTTTTTTTTTTTACAATTTTGTTTTATAATTATCATGTTCCTAATTTGTAATTAGTTAGGAACATTTTTTTATCTGGTCTAGCAAACTAACTTTCATGGTGTCTAACAGGTTCCAGGATAGTAGTCTCAGTATTATGTTTGCCTCTGGTTGCCGGATATGTACGTCCACCTCAACTCAATTTGCCGAATGTTGAAAAGGCAAACATAAGTTGCAATCCACCTGGACCGCATTTGGTGTGTGTCTTGCCACCAGCTCTCAGCTCTTCATTCTGTGTGCCTGCCAGCTTGACCACTGCCAGTCATCCTGTTGTGCAATAACTAGGCGGTTAGTCTCTCATCCAATTAGAAGCTATTCATATTTTTCCATTTTGTTCTGTGTGAAATCTTTAGCAAATTGTAATCCTATTTTCAATTCCTGACGTTGGATGTTGACCATTAACGTCAACTAGAGCTGAGGATGGTTTTTTTCCATTCGCAGCTTATGTACAGTTGCTTTTCTGGACAATACTTCACATTGAACACCATTTAGAAATGTTCAGCTATATGAAATACCTGTACTTGTGCTAGAAATGGGATATGAGTATTGCATTTTTCGTGTCTTGGATCCATGGGTACTTTTGTAAGTTGCATCATAACTCTGGACAGATGATCCCATGCATAGCAGGAACTGCTACATAGATGGTCCTTAGTGACTGGTCTTTAACAAACACCAGAACTTACTCAAGCCATTTGAGATTCATCATATTACTAGTCACTCTTTCTGTAGGTTCATTCTTATGTTATTCTGCGGAGTGATACGTAAACTCTGTATTTGTGAAGTTCTCGAAATCATTTTTATTCATAGGAAAAAATAGATTATCCCCTGGTACTAGAATACACATAGAAGCCTGACTAGGAAAGAGGAAAATAGTGAAGACATCTCTTGCTATGTGGGATATGGAGATCCCGGGATTCAGCCTGGATGGATTTTATGGAATTTTATCGAATGGTTCCCTCGTTTGCTTCATACTTTGGAATCTTTTGATTCCACCTCCTCCTGCTAGTATGAACATGAGATTCCTGATCCTGACCCGGTAAATTTTCTGGCCCATGATGTCATCCACCAAATTCTACCTAGCACAAGAGGTTTCCATACAGAAGCCCATGTGCCAAGTGAAGAGTTTTTTCTGTACACCAAATGATAAACGTACAAGAAATAGAATAAATGAGAGGAAAGGCTCCGGTTCCACCCCACAGTTGCCTGGTGCGCAACTTTTCCCCACCGGGCCTGTCTGTTCCTGGATCACTTGCTTTTCTTGCTTTAATCAGACATAGGTTGATGATGTCTTCTCGTGCAAAGATTATCAACTTCACAATAAATACCGCTACCAAGAACAAGGGTGTTTCTCAATTCATAAGCTGCTAATAAATCGTCTTTGGCTCGTTTCTTTGATTTCCAAGAAACTTCTGAATCACCTAGAAATATTGCATAACTGCATTTGGTTTGAGACATTGCCACCACCACCCACCCACCCTCATGGGGTGTGGAACCTTTCCGTACTAGGGCTGTACGTGCCGGCTCCTGCCACCCCTCAGTTTGTAGCTATAATATCAAAATCATGCTTTCCTTTTATCAGACAAAGGTCGATGATGTCCTCTTGATCAAATTATCAACTTCATATTATTACTGCTACTATGGCCCATAGCCATAGGAGTTTGCCTGTCTTTCCTAAAGTTATTAACTTTTTTCATGAGTCAAAACTTACCAATCATAACTACGACGACTTTGCATTTTGTAAACATGAAATTATCAATTTTTCGATTTGCTGTTTCACGAGTAAACGTGCATCGTGTATAATATACTGTCTCGCGCATCTTGCCTAAGACGATTGTTGGTGATGATAGCAACTATGAAATGACACGAGTACCACCAAATTGTCAAGACCGCAGTACCATAGGCACTATTATTAATGTTTGCCACTTAGAAATGCTAATCAACCATTATACATACTACCCTTGGGTCAGATGTACGTAGTCTTACCCTAAAAAAAAGGAGACTGTTTCCGCAAGAGACCCCCGACTAACCGTAACTTTTTTTTTTGGGTCGGACAATTAAGGAACTAAATACTTTATAGAATAACAACAAACCTCAAACACCAAACAAATACAAACGAAGTAAGAAGTCCAGAAGAGCAACTAAAGAGACAGGAAAAACTTCAAGGACAATACCTAATGCACAGAACGAAGTCAGCAGACCGATTTAAACCAAACACAC
>JAYMSH010000012.1:0-25277 GCA_036897905.1 Aragoa cleefii | reverse complement strand
CTGGAAGCTCACCCGCCACCATGACCTTCACCGATCAGTCAGTCACAAATCGCCTTCACCGATTGGAGCTCTCTTCACGGCTCCGCCTTCCTTCACTGATGACGCGGCGGAGATCTAGGTACTGCCTAATTGCTATTTTAACTATGTTTGTTGAGATTGTCAGGGTTAGGTTTATTGAATTTGTTAGGGTTAGGGTTAGGGTTAGGGTTAGGGCTAGTTATATGTCAGGTCGGGCCGTCGGGTACCCGTCCGACCTGACTAGGCTCAGGCCTGGGCCGATTTTCCATGCCCGACTGGCCGTCGGGTCAAACCTGTGCCTGATTTTCTGGGGTCGGGCCTGGGCTCGGGCAGGGGATACCCGGGCCTGGCCCGGCCCATTGCCATCCCTATTCACAGCCCTAGTTTAGATGTATCCGGCATCATTTTCGATAATTACTAAACAACCTGACAAACGTTCAATTTCCTGTGTCAGTCAAAATTCAGTTTTACTTTCTCATTCTCAGTGGCACGATGTCCATGAAGCCAATCCCACTGATCGGGTCGTCAGTGGTTCCAATACTGAACAAGCTGCAGGACATATTCGCGCCGCTGGAAGGTGAGAATCTGGCGGAGTTCAATCTCCCGCAGGTGGCGGTGGTCGGCAGCCAAAGCAGCGGAAAGTCGAGCGTTCTCGAATCAATAGTCGGCCGCGATTTCCTGCCCCGTGGCCGCGACATTTGCACGCGCCGCCCTCTCCTTCTCCAGCTTGAGCGGAGGTCCGGAACCGATGAGTGGGCCGAGTTCCGCCACCTGCCGGGCAGGCGCTTCTCCGATTTCTTCCAAATTCGAAGCGAAATTGAGGTATGGAGTTTAGTGTGATGAGCTGTCTATTATGAATAAATTTGCGACAATAATTGAATTTTGGGTATGCATTGATTGATATAGGCTGAAACAGATAGAGAAGCGGGAAAGAATAAGGGAGTTTCGGATAAGGAGATTCGACTGAAAATATTTTCTCCAAATGTGCTTAACATAACTCTTGTTGATCTACCTGGGATGACTAAAGTGCCGGTTGGCGATCAACCTAGTGATATTGAAGGAATGATCAAGGATTTGATAATGAGTTACATTAGACAAGAGAATTGTATTATCTTGGCCATTAGTCCGGCCAATTCAGACTTGGCAACTTCGGATGCTCTGCAAATTGCTAGAGAGGTGGATCCTACAGGTAAATGACTGCATTATAGTCTACCATGTCCAGTAGTAAACTCGTAACATATTTTTTGAGTTCCTAATGAATTGATTATTTTGTGACTTGTGCTGGTGGCAGGGTTGCGCACACTTGGGGTAATCACTAAGGTTAGTTCTCCCTTCGAAAGACATTATGGCCTGCTGTGGTTGTTTGTTGTACGTTGTAGTTCTTGTCAATTTCTTAGTGACTAGTATAATAATGATAACTTGTTTGTATGTAGCTAGATATAATGGACAAGGGTACTGATGCTTGTAACTTTCTACTTGGCGAAGTTGTTCCTCTTCGCTTGGGCTATGTTGGTGTAGTAAATCGCAGCCAACAGGTATGCTCTTCCAGCATTTTAACTCCGCACATTATGCTTCTCTGCTTTTTTATTGTTATTTCATTATAAGATGCCAATAAATTTTGCATAGAGAATATCGATATGTTCATGCATAAAAAAAGTCAAGCTGATGCAACTTGAGTTCAACAGTATGTTGCTTAGTCACATAAAAAACAATATTCCAGAAACTTTCGCTACTGTTCTCTTTCCCATTGTGGATTACGAGGATGTAATTAATAACTACAAGGACAGTTGAGATCCACAGGAGTTTTGAATCCCTTTCCTAGAAATTATATTTGGTTCTATTTTCCTTGTTCATGGTTTGAAGCTCTTCAGGTTCACTTAGTAACCGATGCAGCTCACCTTTGCTTGTGAATTATGCATGGAATCTAATAATTTGGACAATTAATTTATAACTATCCATTTTGCCAACCTCCGAACCCCCAACCCACCACCAATGCTGCAAGGTCTCACGTGGAATCAAGCCAATTTCCTAGTGGGATGACCCATTGGGGTCAGTTTCCACTATATCTATTAGAACATTATCGTAATGGTTCAGTCATGTATCTTCGCGCAACGTTGTGAAACTAGTTGTTCCCAGCTATCCTGCAAAATGTATAGGAAGGACAGAGATGCAAAAATTAGTTGTACTTGAATGAACTCGCAAGGGTGGGCTAGGTTGTTAAAAAGGGGGGGGGGGGGAACTTCTTTGGTCTCAAGTTCTATACCCACGGGAGTGAAGTTGTTTCTATGCCTCCTAGGTCTGAGCTGTCACACTTCTTTGGTGCGGTTATCTGGCTTGCATAGTTTGCAGACTATTGCATAACCCCTGGGGTGTTTAGCTAGTGTGCACCCTAAGGGTAGAGGCTGCCGGTCCCCACGTGATGAGCATAAAGAAAAAAAAAAGCTTGAGCTATCTCGGCGGTTGCTTATATCTTGAATGTTTATTCATACATGCCATACAAATTGATTATTTTCATTTATCTTGTTACTTATATCTTTTGGTTATGAAATTTTGTGAATGTTCGATGTTTAAACTCTAGTAGTCACAAGCCACAACTCTTGCAGTTGTAGCTATACATGACATGATATCATTGTACTGGTACCTTTTGAACTCACTTTATCAGATATGATTATATATTTTGATGCAGGACATTAACAACAAACGCAACATTGCAGATGCATTTGCCGAGGAGGAAAAGTTCTTTCAGAATCATCCTGTACTTTCAAAGATTCACCATTAGTTATTGTTTGATTCATGACCTCTTAATACATACTCTATCGTGGTTTTAAGAGATATGCATTTGTATCAGATATATAATGGTGTTTCTGATTGTTGCGGCATCCACAAGTTGGCAAAGAAGTTGAACCAGGTTGGTTGATATATACTTTTTTGTTATTAATGATAATGAAACTTCTATCTTTGGGATTGATAATGATTTAAGGATTTACATTCAATTCGGAAGATGCTCAGACTGTAGAGGAAAATCATGTCGAATAACTTTGAACAAAACATTTAGGAAGTCCATCAGAAATCTCGTTCGTTGGGCTTCTAACAAGTCTTACCATGATCTGGAAAAACGTCTTATCATCATAACGACCCAATCTCGGGACTCTGAAATAATTCCAATTTGTATTTGAGGCTCACAAAAGCTACTATATAAGCATGCAAACCATGGCAAAATCAAAGAGGAAAGGGTACTACCTGGGTCAATGCTTTCCCTGTTTCCAGCACGTTTCACTATTGGTACGCAGCTCTTTAGTATAATGAGGTTGAACCCTACAACTTTTGAAATTTAGACTTATTGCAGATTCACTATAAATTCTGGACTCATGAGAACAACAATTACCTGTCAAATAGGACGAGCATCATGAAGATGTGGATTCTAGGGTGGAACTATGTGTATCTGAGATGGGGGAGGTGGTGCACTGATAATTTCGTTCGCTCCGCCCCGCCCTCCCAGGCCCAAAAGAAAGAGGAAAAAGAGAGACATTATCATATCATTTAATATCAACTTCGACGTATATATGTTTTGCCCACACTTTGATTTAATGTTTCTTTCTTGCTTCCGTTTGTCTGTTTTATGATATATCAATTTCTATGTTTTATATGCTTTGCCTAACAGTATACATCGAGGTTATCCTACTTCTCATCATTGAAAGTCACTTCCATTTTATCTAAGTCGGCAACTCTGTATATTTCTCATTTCGAACCAATCTCTACTGTCCTTTTCACCTTCAACTTATCTCTATTACTATTATTTCCATTTGTTTACTACTATCTTACATTTGATAGGACATTAAGGTTTACAGTTGTGCTTCTAGTTCAATAAAAACCTATTGAGAAGCCTAGAAATAAATTTTCAGGATATCTATATTTGATTGCTTACCAATAAAATTTCCTTTTGAACTTAAGTATATCTTAGTGATGTTACTACCAGAGGACACATTATAATGACATTAGCTATGACTTTAGAAAATTCACAAGAAAGAATATTCATACAAAGAAGATGGGAGTATTCATATAACGGTGGATTATAATGTTGGAACCCTCATAACCCCCAGTGAGGAAGACATATGACATGGTGTATCATGAGTTAGCTGAAACGCCGTCCATGTCTTCAATTCATTATTATCCATCATTGTGTATTATGAGTTGAATATTGTCCTTTTACTGCTTCATCGTCAAAGTTAACAGAGCACATAAATATCACCAGCAGCATGAAGAAGCTGACTGACAAACGAAAAGCTTGATAAAGCATGAAAACGCCATCACATTATGCATGCTACCTTTTCCGTTTGTCTTCCACATCTAGTAGACTGACTATTTTCATGTAAAACTATAGGTAGAAACGGGGCTCGGCAAAGAGAGAAATGTTTTTGCCTCTGTTGATTTTTACCTTTCTGTTTGAGAAGACCATGTTGTTGATTTACCATTTGTTTTGGTCCGACTTCTTTCTGTTTCATTTTTTTCTTATTATTTTTTCTTTCTTTTTTGACAAAAAAAAAAAAGATTCTGGAGCAGCATATAAGAGCAGTTTTGCCCAAGTTGAAAGCTGAGTTGAATTCTCGTTTGTTTGCTGTTATAAAAGAGTTGCATACTTATGGAAATGTTATGGAATCAAAGGTAAGTTTGGCATATTTGGTGAGAACGCTGCTGTTTCTGATATATAAAAAAGAAGAAGCCATGTTTAGGTGTTTATGTAAATTTTCTGTAAAGTCTTCGTTCTTAAAGCATTATTGTGATTTTTATTGCAGGGGGAGCAAGCAGCGGTTTTGTCAAATATTTTGACAAAATATTGCGAAGGTATGCTCACAGCAAAAAAAATTGCTTTGATGAGTTTCCATTTATTTTCATGTTTCTATTCTATTGAAAAGTGGCTGCACTTGCTTTTCTTTTTTTCTTTTTTCTTTTTAAATAAATACCATTGTGGATGGATATCTTAAACAATTTAACTCATCACGAAAGAAGTTATGAGTGTTGGACATATTCGGTGTGGCGGGAAAAAGTTTAGTATAGGATTATTGTTCCTTTTTCTTTATTTTCTTTTTTTCTCCTTTTGTAAGACAAAACAATCTTCCTTATCCTCGAGTGGATTTAATTTCAACAGTGCTACAGTCTTTATAACTAAGGATGTGTATGACAGAGCAGCAATAAATATAAGGTTTTGGGACGATAACAAGTGACTTCTCGAACACTATTAGGTTGAACCGAAAGCTCAGTTTGAGCCGATTTTTGTTCGTCATAGGCAGTGTTATTGAACGCTGCGGCCGAGGCAGCGCGGATCTGACAGCCGCCGCGGTGAGGCAGTAGCATCCGCGAACTTGCCGGGAAAAAACGCGGCTTTCCATGTGCTTTTACGACACCTGTTGTTCGCAAAAGGAAAGGAGAGGCGGAGGCGGTGGAGAAGGTTTTGGGGGACGAGAGGAGGGAGCCTAAATTGCTTTGGTGATGTGTGTAACGGATTTGGCCAATCCTTTACTCTGCAGGAAGAGCATAAATTTTCAGCCATACTGTGATCGCGGTCACTGTCTATACTTGAGCGCGGTCACCATGCTCAGATAGAAATAACTGTCAATTTTATATCATTGGACATGGAAATATTTTATAGGGGTAGTTCTAGAGTCTTACTATTTGATGCTGGTAACCATGTAGCCACCCATTTGCCAACCCGAACTAGGGGCCATATTTTCTTTAATATAGCGGGCATCCAGTTTTCTTACGCGAGCCATTATGCTCTGGTATTTGGGATGCTAATACTGGTCATAGTAATGATAAAATCATAGAGGAGGTGCGATGTTAATTATTGTCTAATTTAAGTTCATCAACGTGTAGCCCTGTTCAGAGCTTAATAAGCTCTATATTTGTAGGACAATTAACTCTACGTGGGATTTTCCCCACCTTTCTCCACTGCATGCTTGACGTGCAACATTACCTTAATACTATGGGACGCCTTATGACTCCTGAAGTGCCCCTTATGCCTATCCTGATAAATAAATGTTGGTTCGCCAAGTACCCGACCTTTACTCAAATTCACTCACTGAAATACTCTGTTAGATGCAGAATAGTTTTGTTATAACCGCGCAGAATGGCTTCTAGCTACTTTTTAACGGGCTTGTGGACCGTTCAGGCTGTGCCTTATAAACACAATGGTCAACGAACATCCTCATGACCTCAATAACCTTTTAATTAACCTTCATGAAAGGCACTGGTACCTTGTATTGTATTATAATCTTCAACAATTTGCTCAATATGGAAAGCACATGAGTATAACAAAAGAAGCTCTTGGAATTTGCAATATTACAAGGTCAACATAAACTTGTGTATAATTTTCGGATATAACAGTTTGAAGTACGTACCCAGTGACATAATGAGAAGAAATATTTAATCAGTGCTTGTACACCACACGCATCATTAGTACTTAATGAATATTTTGTCTTGTTGAGGATGTTGTGTGAATCGATCAGACAAGGGCATAAGTACTTGCCAAATTGGACAATTGGAGGGAGACTTTGAAGTATTAAGGTTTTAAGTCTTAAAACAGAACATATGGAAGGCAAGTTTGTAGTTGTAGGTTTCGGAACTATGGTTGTGTAGCACTTCATGAGCATGGTATCTATGAGTAGTCAGTTTAGATGCCCGGGTTCTATTATTTAGAAGACCGGGAGATGGATAGTGGCGTCATCCATAGATTACATGCAGGTTGGTTAAATGGAAAATGGGTATGGAGTTGTTTGTTACTGTAACATCTAACTGGGGTTGGAAGAATACTTTTCCTGCATTCCAGTTTTCTTATATGGTACGGGACACTATGATCCTAAAAAATATCATATACCTAAGATATAGAGTGCGGAAAAGAGAACACTTGGTAGGTCAAGCTGCCACAACAGAGAAAATGCAAGAGAATCATTTACTATGGCTTGGCATGTGCGGGTACGTTTGTTTTCTTTGATGTAGTTGATTTAGGTTCTTTTGGAGGAGCAGAGGGAAAAATGGAAAAATCAGATTAGAAGTAACTGTTAATGATATGGAGGTTAAGGAAATTTATGAGGATACTAATTCAGAAAAATTGGTGAAGACTGACTCATGTATGTGGTTTATTTTTTGGTTCATGTAGCCCAGTCCAACTTAATAAGAAGAGATGTTGTGTCCTCGAGTCTTTTCACTTATCTTGCTTGCAACATTACACACACACACGCGCGGGCGTAGATGTATGTGTGTGTGGAGAGAGAGAGAGAGACACACACACACAGAGTAAGCCGAGGATAGGATTCCTGTGTCCTTTATCCTTATCAATTAATAAAACGAAGTAGTTCTGTTTAGTTTCTAGTTAGACAGCTTATTTTTTTGTTCTTCTTTCTTTTAATGCTCTGATTATATTTGTTACTATGCTGATCTGTTTTAGCTTTTGACGTACTCTTTTTTTCTTTTTTTATTCTTTTATTCTTTATTACTTTTGCTCCATAATTATATTTTATTTGTTCTAGCTTTATTTATTTGTTTGTTTTTCTTAATGTGCAGCTTTTTCCTGTATGGTGGATGGAAAAAGTCAAGAATTGTCAACAAAAGAGCTGTCTGGTGGAGCTAGAATTAAGTACATTTTTCAATCGAGTTTTGTGAGGTGTTTGGAGGTCTGAATTCATATCCTTGGTAGTTGCTTTTCTTCAGCCACATATAACTTCTGTGTTGATTTGATCTGGTTCCAGCTGCATATAATATCTCCTAAATATTGTCTCCAAATGGTGTTGGCTAAGTCAAATATAAAATCCAATATGAGTCATTACTAGAATTCATTGTAAATGTTGTATGCAGCTTCAACTGGGCATTAAATTACTTATATGCAGGATGTTGATCCTTGTGAAAGTATGACTGACGAAGATATCAGAATCGCCATTCAAAACGCCAATGGTCTCAGGAACTCTCTATTCGTGCCTGAGGTGCTGTGTTGCCTGCATATTGTGAAGGTTTCTTTTTTGCGTTCTCTTACATTTATGTGTGGTTTTGTTTTAGGTTCCATTTGAAAATCTGGTTAGAAGACAAATTGCTAGGTTATTAGAACCAAGTCTGCAGTGCTTGCATTATATCCATGAAGAACTGATAACGGTAATTCAGTTTTCCCTCCCACTGTATTACTAGCTTGCATCTAATTGTTTATTCTCAATAGAATCCTTTTGGCGACTACCTTAATATTTGAGTCTAGATTTTGCTTAAGAGTGTATAGTCGACATGAGTGAGCTTTTGTTGTAGCGAATTTGAGATGACCAGCGTGTTCTGTCTGGCACTATAATGGTCTCTTCTTAATGATAATGAGTTGAGAGCATAAAATACGGATAAAGTTAGCTGAGAGCATGCGTTCCTTTTCTAACTTTCATGGAGAAACATAATTCTTCTTCTGATTTAGTGCAGATAAGTAATGCCTGTGAGCCAATTGAGATGCAGCGGTTTCCTGCGCTGAGAAGGCATATAAGTGATATATTGAAAAAGTTTTTGTCAGAGGGTGTCAAAGCTGCTGAAACAATGATACGGAACTTCATTGATATTGAGGTATTTAAGAATATATTACTTTTTTGTCTAGCATCTATCTGATTTCTATGGCCTTGCCTTGAGCAACTTCCACAATGTCGTTGTTAGTAACTTCTGCAGTCACTGTGGGACGTTGAAATGTTTTCATTTACTTCTTATTCTTGCATGCATGGTATTTATAGTTTCTTGAACATCGTTTACAGTTTCAATGATATAAAGTACAAGTTGATGTTTTAATCTCATAGAAAGTTTTACTTTTTATTTTATTAGTTTCTTCTTTTATTTTTTATTTTTCTTTTAAGAATGTTGATATCATTCGATTACAAATTACAATCATCAACCAGAATAATTCATCATTACAATCAAGCATAACTACCTAACTACTTTGACAAATCTAGCATAAATTAGAAGAAAATCCGGGCACAAGGAAGGATGGAACCCATGACCTCTGTCATCTGTCAACATTTGTTGACTAAGAAAATGGATATAAATTTTAGGGGGGGGGAAGAGTTTATGAAGAAAAATTATATAATACATTATAATAATAATACATTATAAATGTATATTAATTATAATTAACTCGACATTCTGCTATAAATTTATTTACAGGAATTGACGGCTGTTCTTGTTTGCTTACAAGAAACAAAAATGGAATTTATACCTAGGGTTGTAGAAAGGTCCTTATGGCATAGTCGTCATCATTTTGATTTTTGATGGTTAGGTTCTAGAGGAGCATCCGGCAACATTCTTATTATGTGGGAGACTAGAGTTTGGGAATGTTCAGCGGGGTATATGGTTAGCAGGATTGCTCTGGTAGTGGGATCTACCTTGGTTCACAGGCTGGGGACATTAGTGTCATGAGATTTCCCAGCGAAATCAGCAGAACAATTTTGGTTCCTGCCTCGCAGAGTGGATGATGTTGTTCGGGTATGGAGATGGAAGTTAAGGGATAAAAGCTGGGTTCTTTTTGCATGGGTGAGCCCACGTTGGGTCAGGGGGTAGCATTAGCAAATGCTACCCTGAAATTTGAGTTGTTAATTACTATTTTGCCCCTAGGAAGCAAGGTATGTTGAAAAGTATCATTTAGTTGGCTTTGGTTATGCATGATGGTATATTGATATAGAGGCTTTGACGTGTGGACATGTTGTGAAGTTGCAAATCACTTTTCAATTTAATTGAATGAATGCCATATGTATAGTACATGCAATTTAGCATTGATATTAGGTGCTAATATTGGTGGTACATATTTAATTAATTTATTAATTTCTTCTATTAAGTTAATCTCTTGGAAAAACACGTTTTTATACAATAGGAAAAACGCGTTGAACTAGAAATGGTTAGACTGGTAAGTGCCAGATGGCACTGCCAGCACCATTTTTGGTAGTGCCGAAAAATTAAAGGCAGTGCCATAAAATTAAAAGATAGTGCCAGAAAATTAAAGGCAGTGTCAGAAAAATTAAAGGCAGTGCCACCAAAATTTTTGGCAGTGTCTGTAATCACTAAATCAGTGCCAAAATCATAAAAGCAGTGCCAGAAATTATAAAATTAGTGCCAATAGTTACAGAGATTAGTACTTCCAATGTAAATGGCATAGATTAGTGGAAGTAGTAAACTAGTGGAAAGAAGCACTCGACCTACCTTGCGGAAAGAAGCACGCCACATCTCATTCGAATAAACTAATGAATAAACATCATTCTAAGTTTAGGTAAGCTTCGCACCTAACTAAACTTAGGTAGCCTTCGCAATTCCATTGTCTGAGATTCGATTTCGACCGTTGATTGATAGTGTGATGCGAAGGTGATTTTTCCTTCGCACCAACATTTTATATTTCTATTTAAATTAAATAAATATGAACAGTCATTTTTACCCTTCCGTTAAAAATGACTGTTCATATTTACTTAATTTAAATAAAAATCTAATATTAGTGCGAAGGAAAAAATCAATTTCGCACCTTCGCATAGCTTCGCACTATCAATCAACGGTTGAAATCGAATTTAAGATCGATCCAATGACAGTGCGAAGACTACCTAAAATTACCCAATTAAGTTAGTACAGTACATCAGAAAATTGTTGAAAGATAGGAACAACCTCCAATTGCATCTAAAGAGTGGCTCTCCAATCTCAATCCGGTACTCTTGCTCGCACCGCTTGAATGCCAAGTCACCCAGGATGGAGTGAATCTGCTTGAATAGGAGGTAGTGGAGCGTGTGGAGGGTGGCACGGTGGTTCGTGGCCCATAGGTAGGGGGCGGATTGTGGCGCGCGGAGGGGGATTGGGTGGTTGGATGTTGATGTCGACAGCTGGTGGCGGTGGTAGAACAATTTATTGTCTGTAATGTTCACAGGTGAGAGGGTGGAAGAGGACGAGTGATGAAGAGAGAGAAATGAGTAGGAAAGGGGAAAGAAACGATAGAGTGAGAGAGAAATGGAAAACCCTGGGTTTAATATGTTTTTATAGTCCGGCCGTTTCTACCGGTTCAACCGATGTTTTTTCTAATCTCAGATTTTGGCCTTTTCTTTCAAGTGATATATAATGTTTTGAAGTTTAAATATGTGTCCAATATTATACATTTCATGTATTTTTCTAGTTAGTTCCATTTCAAATCCTAATTTATCCCGCAAAATCTCCTATTTTCTTCTTCCTTAAATTAATTCTCATATCCATGATTTCATTAAAGTTGTTTATAATTATGAGTAAACCTGGCAAAATAAAATAAAATAAATAAATTCTCTCAATTTATGTCCAAAACTTCAAAACATAAAATATTAAAAATAGGAAGGAGTATCTCTAGTTCTAGTTGTAGGTTGGATAAATATATAATTCGTACACCAATACAAATGCCAATAAAGGTAAAAATATTGGCAGCATTGATTTCGCAATAATCACGTTATAAGTTCGTGTATGATCTACTTTACGTAAATGGTTATTTGGTGATTTATCCTTAAAAAGGTATATTCTACCGTAATCAGAGAAATTTATCATTAGATTCCAGAATATGATAAAAACATGGTTAGTTCTAAAGTAGATTTTAAGACACTTCTTTTTCATTATTTTTCTTTTTTATTCTTTGTTCATTTATTTATAATTTTGCTACCCTCACTAAATTTTCTGCGTTCCCCCGTGCTTCTTTGGGGTTATATATAGTCTGGTGTCTGTGGATTAGGTCAATGCGGTAGCAAAGAGCCCTTTGGTGAATATTCAGGACTTATTGTTTTTTCTTTGTAACTTGTACTGATAATACACTTCTGTTGTATTATTTTATTTCTTGATAGTATTCTGAGATTACTTGTAAAAAAAAAGAAAAGAAAAAAAAAATTATTCTAATTTCATAATTTTCTAAGTTATGTCAATATCACCTTACGTATTTCATGTATTAAGTAAAAAAGGTAGCATTTTTTATCACTATGTAAGAGAACTAAATATATAATAGAAAAAAGAAGAGCTTGAACTAGGTCAGAAAGAAGAAATACAAAATAACATGGAAGACAGCATTCTTTATCCCTATTTAAGTGGATGACAAGTAGCATTTTTTACCTCTATTTAAGAGAAAACTAAATATATAATAGAAAAAAAGAAGAGCTTGAACTAGGTTAGAAGAAGAAATACAAAGTAACATGGAATATAGCATTCTTTATCTCTATTTAAGTGGGAGACAATTATTATGAAGAAAAGTTCATAATAAAGGTTAGAAGGAACAAACGTAAAAGAGGAAAATAAAATGAGAAGAAAGTCAAGAGCAAAAGAGGAAAATAAAATGAGAAAAGAAGTTTATAACAAAGATTAGAAGGAAAAAACACAAAACAGGATAATAAAATGAGAAGAAAGTCAAACAAAAGAGGAAAATAAAAGGGAGGAAAGACAAGACAGGGATTGAACTCGCGAAGGGGCAGAAAGGAACAAAGCTTCAGCGCCACTGAGCTACAACAATAAGTGTTTCCTGTGTTGCGTGCGTCCTTTATATATTTATTTCCTAAAATCTGTAAACAGGGGTATGATGGTATTTCACTCCCAAAATCAGGGGTCTCATGACACCCTTTTGAATTTTTATTGCAATATTACAAATTCTTACCCGTGATTGAATCCAGAGAAGTTGCATTTTTTTCCACATGCAACTCCTTCCGAAACAAGGAATGAGCCGTCTCCGACAAATATTTTCTTATTTTTTTAAGTTGCTGCTAATTCTCTCTGGACTAGTTTGGCGTGTGTGAAGGTTTGAACTAACTTGTGAAACAAGGTGTTTATCTGTACCATCAAGCATGACAGATGTTTTTCTACATAATATATAGATACACGGATCAAGTTTAACAGTATTGCTTGTTAAAAACACAATTAAGACTTGCTTGCTCTCATACATACAAAAGATAAACTTGCATGTGTTTACGCACACATGCTAACAGAGATCCACACATACATTCAAAAGATATTGCCACATATTCCTCATGCATATGTGCATATACACGAGATACATAAACCTATTCATGTATACATAGTCCACACATATATGCAAAAGATATTGCTGCAGGCATATGAGATCTACACACCTATTTGTGTATGCATGCATCTGAATATGATACACTGGGCATACATCTGCATATGATACACTGGGCCAGTCTCTTCAGGCCGGGCCTTAGGTGGTCCAAGCTGGGCCATCCTAATTCAGGTTGGAGGCTAGGTCCAGATTGGATCAGGGGCCGGACCTTGCTAGTCCAACCCACTTATATCCATCTAATGCCAATCATATACACATTATAGATTCATTTGGAATTTAAAGTTTTCTTGTAGAATTTAGTTTGAATTCATAAAGTGCTGCAAAGGTTCTTAATTCTTAACTATACTTTTCATTTTCTCATGCAAATGTGCTTGGGGATATACTTCTAATCCTTTTCTTCTCTTTTCACCTTTTTAAAGATATTGATAAAGAAATGTTTGTATAGAATCATTTTTAACTCAGATGGTTAAACTCCCATCGCTAAGCGCAATCTGTCTATGATGTGGGTAGGGGGAGGGCGGGCACATATAATAGGCAGCTTCACCCTTGCATTTTGCAATCCACAACTCAAATCCGTAACAAACAGGTTACCAGTGGAGCAACTTACCGTTGCGCCAAGACTTGCACTTGTCTCTCAGATGGTTATTTAAGTCCAGAGTTGGAGGCATGAGCCTTGAACGATAGATAATTTGTTATAGGTGTAGCATTGGGGATAACTATAAGTTTTAAGTATATTCCAACATGTAACTTTTTGAATAGTTTGTTACTGCTATCGAGTTTTATAAGAGATTATTATGCTTCAGATTACTCAATCGCTGCCATCCTTATCTGTTTGGGCCATCCTCCTTTAGTAATTTTGAGCTTCACCAGCATTTCATCTTCAGCACTAGTATCAAGATCTTTGTAGTGCTACACCGATATTTGATAAGAAACAGCTGCGTTGATGCCTTGCCCATACCTAACCTAGCTGGCTTATATCTTGTCATGATGTCAGATAGTTACAAAGAAGTCAATTATTTCCATAAGCTGTAAGAATAGATAAGATCCTGATCTCTGACACTATTTGTTCTCCGTTGATTTAATTTAAATTTCTGCAGTATGAACATGATATTGTATGTCACCATTATATGCTATTGAGTACTGATTAGCAAGCATTCTTTTTTTCTTTCACTACAGATGAGCTACATAAATTCGCTGCATCCCAATTTTATTGGTGGAAAAAAGGCAGTGCAATTGGCTTTACAGCGCGCGAGTGCCCCACAGGTGTTAGCCAGTAAATTACTTATTTGATTTGATTGTTTTCTCTGGTTCTCTGAATTTTGCAATTTTTAATCTACTGGCTAACCTCTTATATACTGCTACCAGTAAGTGATATTTTCTTCACTTTCAGACGAGTAGCATTAATTCTTCCAATCCTAACTCTAATGGCGAGAAGAAAACAGTAGAAATGTCGTTACAGCATGGGAGAGCTTCACAGGTATTAGCCACTAATATCGCATAGCTTAATTTTCTTATTCACAGACACTGCCGATGTCTTCTCATGTTTTATCTTTCTCTATTTTCAGAATGGCAGTGGTCTGGAGCAAGTAACAACGAAGCTAGAAAGCAGCCAAAAATCTTTAGAAAGTTCTACCAAACCAGAAGCCAATGGGGTTTTCTCCTCCCAGGTCATTTGTTCCTCCGTTTCTATTACAATTCCCCCCTTTTATCTTAGAATAGAAAGGAAGACAAGAGCTTATGCCACAATATATCAGTGATGCAAAACTCCAACATGTAGGCTGTGTTTCCTTTTGTCGGTCATAGCAGGTGTTGAATATCCTGGTGGATGGTATGAAGTGCATGTGCCAAAACTTATAGTATTTGTTGGATTATTCTTCATTTTCACATATGTGAGGTTATTCTTCATTTCATTTAGTCTGGGCAGCTGGAGGGAGGTCAGCCTCAGTCTTACAGTTACAAAGCAGCAACAGCAGGTAAGCTCCCTAATGCAAACAATTGAATGTGTTTATACACTTCCAATCTTACATAAAAGATGGCTTAATCACAGTTTACAAAAGTGATAGAGAAAATTGTAATTTCACATGGCACAGTTAGAATATGGAAAAAAAACAGGTGGTTTTTCAAACTGTGTGGAGCTAAAGAGGCGAGCAATGAATCTTATGCTCATCCCAAAAAAGAAAAGAAATCACAGTCTCGAACTAAAAGATGTGCCACCAGATAAGTTTTTGATGCATCACATGTGACTACATTTTGAAATTCCATTCGAAATCAAATAATTCATTAAATCACATGAAAGTTAACGTGGCATTACCTTGTCTATGTAGACTCCAGGAAATCATTATTGTATTTTTTATTAAATAATTGCTAGTTTACAGTCTTTCTTAAACCTTTAAATTCTTAAATAAGCGCTTTACATCATACATTCATTACTTGGGATGACCTTCAAATCATATCTTGAAGTTTTCTTGAATAAACCAGCAAGACAAGTATCATATGATTTTGATAGGGTTCAAACCCATACCTCTTGGTTCAGAGGTTTTATACATTTAGCTTCCTCATCAGGTTACGGGTTATTGTCCTTAAACTTTTAATTTTAACTTGACCTTGGAATATTATACAAATCTAAACGAACTGTCTGAGATATGTGTTGAATGTAAAGTGTTTTGTCAATGCCTGTTCAGAACTGAAATCAATTCCGAGAAGTGAATAGGTTAATTGTTTTCACTTAAATGGTGTATTCTTCTTCCCAATTTCTCTGGTTGGGGAAAAGCAATCCTCGTATTATGAAGTTTGAATGGCAGTTTTTCAAGAATTAGTTTACTACAAGTGTGTGCTTAGAAGTAGAAAATGTTCGTTAATGTCTTAACGATGACAAATTAATGTGATGCAAACTGTTGGAATGATATCACATTCACAGGTGGACAGACTTTGAACATACTTTTGTTAATAGAAGTAATAATCCGCGATGAGAGGTCTAGGGAATAAGGGGGGAGAGCCTAAGCAACCTAGGGAAGTGGTAGATATTATATTAGAAAAAGGATATGTTGGTGGAGTCCAGTTCCCGGAGTCTGCCTATCAAAAGATGCCAACGGAAAACTATATCGTAATCTAAAAACCTTTGTTTTCAAAGAAAAGTATGTCAATCAGTTGAATCAGAAAATTGACATATGTTATATTAGAAAAAGGATCTGTTGGTGGAGTCCAGTTTCCTAAGTCTCTGCCTACTGACTCAGAGCTTCTTACTTCTGGGGCAAGGGTCAAGAAGCGGATCCAAAGATGCCAACGGAGAATTATCTTGAAATCTAAAAGCCTATGTTTTCAAAGAGAAGTATGCGAATCAGCTGAATCAGAAACTACAGGACATTGTACTTGGTTCTCAAAGCAATCGCAGTTAAAGTTAATTTTGTGCTGATTACTTCGCAAACTGTACGCTGAGCCTAAGTGGAGGTCCAAATTCAAGTGGACTATTACAAATCACCTTTACTCCTGAATACCTTTATCATCAAACCTGAAGTACTTAGTTTCGTGGAAGAGTGGCACCTGGAAAAAGTTTCAGTTCTAAGCTCTTACCTGGTCATGTAAATTCTTCTGAAACTACGCATGAATGAAGTAACTGATTCTTCACCTGATCTTTGGCATGGATAACATCTGCATGAAAATTGTCAGGGTTTGCTCATCATTCACTGCAGTTTTTCTTGGACAATAATCTACATTAATAATTCTTTCCCTATGCTACCACTTTTTTATGAGGGATATTGATATTAAGTATTGAAAGGTGTTCATTTTAAAATTTATTGTCGGGACTGCTGCAAGGATTGATGCTCTTTCAGGGTATATTACCTCAAAGATACGGGGCGTATCATCTGTACTCGGAAGCCGGAGGCCTTCTGTAGAGAATCCATTTGATGACTCGCCTGCACAAACATCAACTTCACAAAGTATGCAGATTAAAGCAGCAGAATCTGTCATATGGTTGAATAAGGTAGCAGCTATGTCATGAAACATTTTTATTAAGCTTACGTACATGATACTGTGAAAACTTTTCTGTTTTCTTAACTCTCTTCTCCTCTCCAAAAGCCATCATCCAAGTTGAGGCTGCTGGAAACACAAACAGAGGATGAAACAGTGGAAATAGTAGTTACGAAATTGCTTGTGACGTCTTACTATGATATTGTGAGAAAGAATGTCCAAGACTTGGTACCAAAAGCCATAATGCATTTCCTGGTATGATGTCTTCTTTTGCATTATTCAATTCAATTAGTTGACCTATACAGTCTGCAAAATTCTATACGCTCTACTACCCCCTTAGCCGTGCTCTCAACTTCTCTGCTGCTGCTAAGTCTTTTCTTAATTTTGTCCGCTTCAGGTTAATTATAGCAAAAGCAATCTGCTGGGAACTTTAATGCAAACACTTTACTGGTATGTACAGTTCGTTTAAGAATATTATATTAGACCCGTCATTTCCGTTGCCGTCCAACTTTAAATCTGAGAGAAATAACTTGACAGATATGAAATATAGAAATTCCAACATCGTAGTGATTGAATGAAAAAGAAAACTATTGTTTAAATACACATCTTAGATACATGTGTATTGTGAATTGATTGCTTAGGTAATATATTTAGTTGATCAAATTTCATTAGGGTTTGGACTGGTGTTCGAGAACTTGGTATGAGGTATATACAGGAAAACCTCTACATAGTCATATCCTTGGGACTACAAAAATTTATTCGCTGAGTAGAGGTTAAGGTAAAAAAAAAGCTTTCAAGTGCAGACATACAATGTCAAGACAGAATCAATTATCCTTGATTCTTGGGCTGTCAATCAGCAAAGCAATCTTTAACCTGAATCCTTGGGCTGTTAATCAGCCATCTTTCCTTATAGGAGCATGTTATTTTTAGGTGTATATTCATTCCTGCTTCCTTCCTTGTACATATAAGTCTCTATGGGGCTATTTAAGCAGAGGTCGTCAGACAAAAAGACTAAGACATAAAAAGCCTTTTACTTCAGCAAACTCAAACAGTAAGCTTCTTTCTCTTAGAATGTTCCATCTCTGGTATTTAGTTTGACATGGTACCAGAGCCATACCTTCTAGTTCCTAGTATTCGTTCCTAGTTCTTGGTGGTGGTTTCCAGCAACCACAACCGGTGATCAGGGTTCTTCAGGGTTCCGGCTACCAGTTCTTCAGGGTGACTTCCGGCGAGATTCCGACGTGGTTTGTTTGTTAGTTGCAATTCTTTTTCGAATTGTTCTTTCTTTTTTCTGGGTTCAAAAGCTCTGTTTTGGTTTTTCTTTCTACTGGGAATATGGAGAAATCTGAGAGTAAGTGTTACATTTAATGGAAAAAATTATACTACGTGGGCATTTCAATTCGACACCTTTCTTAAAGGTAAGGACTTGTGATCTCATGTAGACAATTCAAAAGGTAAGGGAAAAACTAGTACCACAGATACTAAAAAATGGGAGGTCCAAGATGCCCAAATAAGAACATGGATCCTTACTTCCGTTGAGCCACAGATCATCCTTAATCTGCGTCCACATCGCACAGCCAAGGATATGTGGAATTATTTGTGCCGTGTCTATTATCAAGATCATTCTGCTCGTCAATTTCAGTTGGAATTAGATATTTCTGACTACCAGCATGGCTCCATGCCAATTCAGGAATATTATTCTGGTTTCCTCAATCTATGGTCAGAATATATGGATCTCTCTTTGGCTAATGTACCTGAAGCCGCTGCTGATGCTCTTCAACAAGTCTTAGCCAATCGTCAGCGAAGTCAATTCTTAATGAATTTTCGTCCTGAATTTGAATCAATTCGGTCTTCCTTGTTGAATAGGATTCCTCTTCCCTCTTTGGAGCTTCTTCGTGAGGAACAACGAATGCTTACCCAAGCCACTTTCCCGCACGGGGGGCCTTCTGTCACTTATGTTGCTAAGACAAATGGAAAATCTAGGGATATGAGCACCATTGAGTGCTATGTCACCAGTATTGTCACATTGCCCTGCATTGTACAAAGAAGATTTGCAAATATTGCAAACAACCCGGCCACTTCATTAAAGAGTGTCCCATTCGCCCACCTCAACGCACTAATGCTTATCAGGCCACTATTACTTCAGAATCAACTTCTGCTCCACCTCCCGCTGCCCATCCTACTCCATAATTAGTACAGCAACTACAGACTATAGTCTCCACATTCTCTGCCCTTGGATTACAAGGTAATTCTTCTTCTGGTTCTACTTGGTTTCTAGATTCAGGAGCTTCAAATCATATAGCATCATCCGTCACTAGCCTTTATAATGTTCGGAAATATGGTGGGTCTTCACTTGTGGAGACTGCCAGTGGTACTCAATTGCCTATTACAGCTGTGGGTGACGTTTCTCCCAATATTAAGGACGTCTTTGTTTGTCCAAAATTATCTACTAATGTGATTTCCGTCGGACAGCTTATTGATCATAAATGTGATGTTAAATTTTCTCCTGATGGATGTTTGGTGTAGGATCAGGTGTCCGGGGTGGTAGTAGCGAAGGGGCCTAGGATTGGACGTCTTTTTCCTTTATAGTTATCTAGTATGAAATCTGTCGTTCCTAGTTTTGCTTGTAATAAAACTACGCGTGGTGTATGGCATAGGCATCTTGGCCATCCCAGCGCTGAGGTTCTAAGTTATTTGTTTCAATCTGGTTTCCTGGGCAATAAAGATATATTTCATTTTCTCTAGATTGTGATTCTTGTAAATTAGAAAAAGTAAAACCCTTGTGTTTCCACCTCAGGGTAGTCGTGCTTCTCAATGTTTTGAAGTAATCCATAGTGATGTCTGGGGTATTTCGCCTGTCATATCTCATTCCAACTAAAAATACTTTGTTACATTTATCGATGATTTTAACCGCTTTACTTGGATATACTTTCGTCGGTCTAAAGCTGATGTTTTTTCGACTTTTCAAACATTTCTTGCCTATGTTGAAAACCAAATTTCCACTTGTGTCAAAGTTATCCGTAGTGATTCTGGTGGTGAGTACATGTCTAATGAATTCCATGTTTTTCTCCAGTCCAAAGGCATCATCTCTCAAAAATCTTGTCCCTATACCCCTCAACAAAATGGTGTTGCGGAACAGAAAAATTGCCACCTTCTTGACACTGTTCGAACTTTACTTATAGAGTCTGCTGTTCCTGCACGGTTTTGGGTAGAGGCACTCTCGACAGCCGTTTATCTTATCAATCGACTTCCTTCTCAAGCTTTGAGTCTGGAGTCTCCTTATTTCCGTCTTCATCAGCTTCATCCCAACTATACTAATCTCCACCCCTTTGGCTGCGTGTGCTTTGTTCATCTTCCTCCTACAGAACGACATAAACTATCTGCCCAATCAGCTCGTCGTGTCCTTCTCGGGTATAGTTCTACGCAAAAGGGGTTTGTGTGCTTTGATCCCGTGGCTAATAGAATTCGAATATCTAGGAATGTAATATTTTTTGAAAACCAGTACTTCTACCCTACGTCACTGCCCAATTATGATACTACTGTTGTCTTACCTGATTTTGAACAATTCTCTGATGTGCTCTCTCATGATCCCTCTCTTGCTGAAAATCGATACAAACCTGGTCTGGTCTATACAAAAATACGTCCGCCTAATCCCAGGCTCCCAGATCCCGTGCGCCATTCGACATTGCCTGATCCACGTCCCTCTCCCGAGGATGTAGATATTTCAGTTGAGATTCCTTTGCGTCGTTCTACACGCACTAGAGATTTTCCTGATCGGCTTGGTTTTCCGAAACCCACTCATGCCCTTGCTACGAGTATTGCTTCTATTATTGTTCCTTATTGTTATTCACAGGCTGTCAAACTTGAGGGCTGGCAACAAGCAATGCAGGAGGAATTACGCGCTCTCGAACTTAATCAGAAATGGGAGATGGTGCCATGTCCTCGTGATGTGACTCCGCTGGGTTGTAAATGGGTTTATTCAATCAAAGTAAAATCAGATGGGGAGTATTGATCGTTATAAGGCACGTCTCGTGACCCTCGGTAATCGTCAAGAGAATGGGGTAAATTATGAGGAGACATTTGCCCCTGTTGTCAAAATGGCTAAGATTCGGACAGTTTTTGCCATTGCTGCTTCTCAAGGATGGTCATTAAGTCAAATGGATGTAAAAAATGCATTCCTTCATGGTGACCTTCAAGCTCCCGGTGCTTGGTATGATAAATTCCGCCCTACTTTCCAACAATTCTCATTTCGGCCCAATCAATATGATACATCTATGTTTCAGCCTCAGACATCAAATGGTATTGTGGTCCTCCTAGTTTAAGTAGATATTGTCATCACTGGCACCGACTCTACACTTATTTCCGAACTTAAGGGGCACCTCCATCGTTCTTTTCATATGAAAGACCTTGTCCCTCTCAGATATTTTCTGGGATTGGAAGTCCATACAGGCCTACTGGTTTATTTCTTATTCAAGCCAAATATGCTCGTGAACTTGTTGAGACTGCTGGACCAAGTGAATCCTCTCCGGTTGATACTCCTTTGGAGCTCAATGTCAAACTTCGAAAGGATGAGGGTGATCTTCTAACCGATCCCACCTTGTATCGATGTCTTGTTGGGAGCCTGGTATTTCTGACTATTACTCGTCCAGACCTATCTTTTGCCGTTCAGCAAGTAAGTCAGTTTCTCCAGACTCCTAGACATCTTCACATGGCTGCGGTTCGTCGCATTATTCGTTATGTTCATGGCACGTCTAGTAAGGGTCTTTATTTTTCTTCTGGAACTTCACTTAACCAATCAGCTTATAGTGATGCTAATTGGGCTGGATGTGGCGATACCCGGCGTTCTACCACTGGCTGGTGTATGTTTTTGGGTAGTGCTCTTATTTCATGGAAAAGTAAGAAACAAGACCGTGTTTTCAAGTCTTTGACAGAATCTGAGTATCGTGCCATGTCTGCTGCTTCCTCAGAGATTGTTTGGTTACGTGGTTTGGTTACTGAGCTTGGTTTCCCACCTTCTGGACCCACTCAACTACTTGCCGATAACACTAGTGCCACCCACATTACAGTCAATCCGGTCTATCATGAGCGGACAAAGCATATTGAAGGTGACTGTTATTTTATTCGCGAGGCCTTTGAGCATAAAGTTCTCTCTCTCTTCCATATTTCAACGATTCTCCAAGTAGCTGATATATTTACCAAAGGTCTCCCTCGAGTACGACACCAATTTCTTGCTGGCAAACTGATGTTGGTTGATGAACCCACATCAATTTGAGGGGGGGATATCAAGACAGAATCAATTATCCTTGATTCTTGGGCTATCAATCAGCAAAGCAATCTTTAACCTTAATCCTTGGGCTGTTAATCAGCAATCTTTCCTTATAGGAGCATGTTATTTTTAGGTGTATATTCATTCCTGGTTCCTTCCTTGTACATATAACTCTATGGGGCTATTTAAGCAGAGGTCAGACAAAAGACTAAGGCAGTGAAACCTTTTACTTCAGCAAACTCAAACAGTAAGCTTCTTTCCCCTAGAATGTTCCATGTTTGGTATTTAATTTGACAACTCAGTCTGAGCTGCTGTCATAAAATATTTCTTAGATTTCAAGTGTGTGGAATCCGCAGTTTAATTTCTCACAGATATTCTTCTTTCATCTCTGCAAGTTTTTTAATAACCTCCAGAGTTCAGAGTTCAAAACTTTTTACAGCTATTAAATTATAATTTTTCTATAGATTATACAATTTATGCAGCTTTTTTTTTTTATTGTGGTTATTTTAACCATGGGTGATAACATGACATAACTTACAATCATTAGGCCAAGAAACTAATTTTTCTTTTTTCACCCTTCCAAACACACCTCTGACCATCCGACATCAAGAAAATACAAGACATAGCATGAGTCAAAACAACAAGGCGAGGAGAAAGAAAAAATTAAATTAAATTCTAACCCATATGCATATATCCAAAATCGAAGAGAACAAAACCACGGTACACGAGCACAAAATAATCAAGTGAAGTGAACTTACATATTAAAACTGCCTAGAACTTCAAATACACCTGAAACCGTACAAGAAAAAGATTGAAGAATCAGAGATTTTAAATAGATGGTGAGAAAAAACTGTGAAGGAGATTTGTGTCAATTACTCATGCTGTCATAAATCGTATTCCAATCTTTTAGCTGTTTACTGCCTGGTCTTAAAGCTTGTTGATTCCGCAGGTAAATCCACCAAAAGTTATTTTGTTGTGTGCATATTTTTGTTGCGATCATTTCAATCATGCAGATATACATTATTTCATTTCTTTTAAAATTGCATGGTGAGATGGATTTCCTGACTTTAGTTTCACACACATATAATGAATGAATAAATTAAATTTGGTATTAAAAATTATGTATGTACTTCGATTACGTAGATAATATCACTTTTTAACTTTTATTTCTTTCCAAAGAGTAAATGGAAGTAAGATTATCTAAATCTTTAATTCAAAAAATAAGACTATAAAAAATTGGGAAAATATTTTAGTGAAAGGTTATTATAATTTCCTTGAAAAGAACACGATTCTGGTATAACAAGTTCTTGAATGCGACATAATACCAGAAGCTCAAGTGATTTCTTGTATAATAGCGATCACTTTGATGTAATGGAATGCAAAATACGAATAATACTTCTACACTCTCAAAGAACAAAGTAAGAAAATTAAGCAACAGAAAATAAGAAGTATGAAAATCCATTGTGACAGATAAATCTAACGGTGCTTCGCCAATTAAGTAATCGTGAATAACATATGCGGAAAAAGACAAATTAAATGCTTTGGTGAATGTTACAAGAGTAGTCTTCATGATTATCCCTTCGTGGAATTGTCGAGGGTCCGCCCGGCCCGAGACAATCAATGAACTAAAAACTTCCGCTCTCTTCTCTCCCTTCTTAGGTCAGTCGGCTTTTGTTTGTACGAAATAATTCCTCCCAGAGGCCTCTGTCTTGCTTGGAGGAATTCAGTGAACCTCAACATCCTTAGCTCCAATGATCAGTGTGTAAATGCAACCATTTTTTATTCCGAGTCTTGGAATTTCTCCGCTGTCCACGCACCTTGCTCCCACTCTTAAAATTATATTTTGGGACTCTCTCCTTGCTTTCAATTCAGCTGTGCCGGGTCCTTGGTTGGTTATTGACGACTTCAATGATATCCTCTCCCAATCTGATAAAAAAAGAAGTCACCCTTTTGTCCCTGCCTCGAATTCGCCTATAAATTCTGCCCTTCGCCATTCCGGTTTACATGACATTGACTTTACTAGAAATTCATTTACTTGGTCTAACAGAAGGCTTGGCCAAGCCAATATCAAACAGCGAATAGACATAGGGTTGGAGAACCCAGCGTGGAGTGAACTTTTACAGAATGCTCTCACCAACCATCTTCCTGCTATTGAATCTGACCACTGCCCCCTTCTTCTTAACTCGACAGCATTTTCATCCTCTGGTGGTCCTAAACCTTTCTGCTTTGAAGCAATGTGGATTTCAGAACCCTCTGTTTTAAAACAGTTCATCTAACTTGCAATTCTTCTATCCGAGGTTCTCCTCACTTTGCTCTGCACTCTAAATTCCGCCTCACTAGACTAGCTCTTACCTCTTGGAGAAAAACAACTTTTGGTCACAACCCAACCAACATATCCCTGACCCGTGATCTTATCGACCAATTGCAAACCACTGATGTTTCTGTGGAAAACTTAGCAGCGGAGAAAGCTCTACAATCCCATTTGTTCGAACTCCAAAACGAAGGAACAAACTTACAGGAGACAACGCTCCAAACAGGATTTGTTGAGACACGGAGATGCTAATACCAGGTATTTTCATGTTTCAACTGTTAAAAATATGAGCTTTAACAGAATTTATACTATTTTGGACCCCATTTTAAACTCCCCCGTCTCTAGCTGGAATGATACATGTACTGTTTTTTATAACTATTTTAAGTCCCTATTCAAAACCTGCACTCCCTGCCTCTTTTGATAATCTCTTTCGCTGCCTCATTGATGTTTCCCTGCCTCATTGATGCCAACGACAATAGTAGTCTTTGTGATCCCCCTTCTGTTGCTGAAATTAAAATTACATTTTTCTTGATGGAATCTTTCAAAAGTCCTGGTCCTGACGGCCTCCCGCCGGCCTTTTTCAAACACTTTTGGCACATAGTTGGCATTGATTTCATAGCGGTTGTTGATCATTTTTTCAGAACTGGTTATATTCTAAAAGCCCT
>JAYMSH010000011.1:0-26832 GCA_036897905.1 Aragoa cleefii | reverse complement strand
GTGGTGACGCTCACCGCTGTGGGCGTCCCGGGCTGTGACGCCGGTATCGTTAGCGGGTGACGCTCGGTTGGGCGTCACAATTGCGGACAGTCTAACAACGGACCGGGTCCAAAAAACAACCCGATCCGAATAACATCTCAACCGTCCATCTCCTATCACCGGGTCCCGCCCTGTCACATTCAAAGACCAAATTCCACTCCAACAAAACCAAACCATTCAGCAGTCAATTGCATTTCTTTTTATTCTTCCATGGATTATTATTCATTTCTAGAAAGCAGTGATAATCCGTAACGCAAAACTCGTCTATAGAATGAAATTCGGTGGCGGAGGCGGCGGTGGAGTTCCGGTAGCGGTGGCGGTGAAGAGTGCGGAGGGGAGTGGTAGCCAGCGAGCGGTGCGTTGGGCGGCGGAGAATTTGATCGAGTACACATTACGAAAACTTCAAATGAACTCAATTACACTAGAAATCATCCATTGTATACTCAAATTGACTAGAATTCGTAATAAACGTGAGTACCTGAGCAATCGCCTCCGCCGTAAAACTTAACATCATAAGCACGTCCATCATGGCCTTGAGTTATGAAGTGCGGTTCAGGCATCAGCCAACTACACATTACAAACAAACTCACTCACGAAAACATTCCGCAAAAATACAACTAAAAAGACGAATAAAAATTAGCAGCACGTTACTGTTTGATTTCCACTTACTTTTGAACCCTAGCACTTCCACAACCCAACGCCTGTCACAAACAAACAAAAAGCATGATGTCACTTCACTTCCAATTGATTGCAAAACGGTTCGGAGTGTCGATGAAATATATGAAACTTACGAGGCAAGATGAGATTGAGTAAGAGGCAATGGAGCCATCGCTGGAAGCAGTGACGATGAAATCGGAATCGGAGTTTGGAGCGAAAACGGTTCGAAAGACGGTCCTTGCGAGAGTTTCTCGCTCGTCTACAATGGAGTCTCTGTAAGCATCTTCATCCCAATTTCTACAGTCCATTAATTCCACTGCCATTTTTCGAAGCTATTTCGAGAATCAGTATCCTAATTAAAAGTGGGACGGCAATTTTGCAGAACATTGGCGCGAGGAATATGGTGTGAGCTTGATTGATTGAATTGACCTCATTCAGACTCAGTTGGGCCTCCTTTGCTTCTCCATGACTGACTTCTCAAATTTTGCAATTTACCCCTTCAGCTTCTCAGAATTCTGCAATTACTACAATATTTAGAAATTACCTTTTAACGAGAACTATAACTAATAAAAAATTACTTTTTCTTAAAAGAGTTATCGTGTCGTATCAATATTTCGAGTCCCTATTCGTGTGACAATCATGGCATAAATTGGAAACACAAAGCCATATTGAATTGCAGTAGTGAACAATGTTTTTTGGTTGTTGCAATTCTTCTTCCTCCCCTTTTGCTAATTTATTTGTTTATTATACAAGTTATGATGGTACGCGAATCTCAGTATGCTACGTCGTCAAATTAATAGTACGTATACATAATATTTTTTAACCATTAATTGTTTGTGTAAACGTATACTCTCGTCTGTCATTATGAAATGTATTTTCAAAAGGTGTAGATTTTGCATTTGTATACATCTAGGTAAGGTTTAACTGAAAAGAAAATATTAATAAACTTTTTCACAAATACCTAATATGTAAATGTTCGACTATTATAAGGGTGAAAAAGAATTAAGAACAAAAAGAATTAAATAAAACATTGTCGAGTAATCAAAGAATTTAATGTGGATCAAACATAAAGCTAGTCTAGGAGATATCAAAGAAGACTGACAAAATGTGGATCAGGTGGATACACAATTATTATACGAAGGGAAAGAATTTGAAGCAGTTACAATTAAGCAGGCCGATTCCTGGTTTTTCAAGAGGCTAGGGAAATGCTACAGCCAGGTGCAGGGAAGTGTCATGTGGGAACAAATGCTTCAGCAAGAGAGGTATAGTACAAGAAAGTGTTATCAACATCTTCGAGAGGCTAAAGACAAACCCTCCTGGTGTAACCTTGTTGTGGGTAACAAAGCCAGACCCAGGGCCGCATTTCTTCTATGGTTGGCAATGTGGGGGAGAATGGTAACCAAGGACATATTAGAGAAGTTTGGGATGATGACTGATGGATTATGCACTTTTTGTGATCAGGAGGAAACCCTTGATCACCTTTTCTTTCAATGTTCATTCACTTCCCAGGTCTGGACCAGAATTACTCATTGGATTGATATCCAACCTACTGTGGCAGGGTGGAATCAGATGGTCCCATGGTTAATACAGGTTTGCAAAAACAAAAGGCCAGAGCACTGTTTGCTGAAAATTGTCTTAGCTGAGACAATCTATATTTTGTGGCAAGAGAGGAATCAAAGGATTTTTCAAGCTCAAACAAGGGACAGAGAACAGATTTTAAGGGAGATTGCCATTAATGTGTATGGCAGGGCTTACCAGATCAACAGGCTGCAGTAAGTTTGTGAGGGGCTACCACCATATCCTTAAAATAGTTAAAATACTGTCTTGCTTGTTTGAGTTTCCTCTCAATGATTATATAAATGCTTATGTGGTTAAAATCATACTTTGTGGTGTCCAAAATAACCTGTTTGAACAGATATAAAGCAGGCATCAGGGCTCCCTCTTACAGAAGGAGAAAGACCTTCAGAATCCATATCACAAAAGAGATGGATGTGCTCAGGTAATCTCAGGTATAGTCTGTACTCAAAGTGGGGTAAAAAGGAAGGAAAAGGCGAGGAACATAGCTGAAATGAGTGGGCAATGCTGAACTGGGCTCTGTTGAGGCCAGCAGTAATCCCTATTTTTTTATGATGCTATCTATACTGCCTGATCCCCTGGAAACCCCAACTGCTGGATATAAAATACAATCTAAAAAGCATGATATTGTTGTGCCTGATCCTGGGTTGAGATGCTCCCCAAGTAAGTTACTGATTGAATTGATGGTCTAACAAACTAACTTGGTGACTCTTTGTAGATCCTTATAATCCACCTGGGAGGAAAAGGTTGTGAACTGTTAAGAACTATTTCAGGTCTGTACAGTGCCTTCTCTTGTGATTTCAGGTGGAGTGGATCATCGTAGCATTAAGATGTTGTGTAGTGATTTATTTTTGCATTAGAATAGATGCTCCTGATGGAATTGATTGTTGGTCTTGCCAAAGGAAGAGGGGAATACAAAGTGTATATGTCTGTAACTTCCCAGTTGCAGAAACACACAGGGCACTGCCTACAAGGGAGGCTGGAGTTTATAGCAGGCTGTGACCAAAAAACCATATCAGCTCCCAAAGAATAGGAGATTGAATCATTTGTTAATAGATGTACTTATCATCCAATAGAGTTGTAATCTGGCCTGTTAGCAAGAGCAAATTTTGAGTCTGTTTTGTCTTGAGATTGAGGCTGTAATACACTGAAGCCATTTATGGCCACTTGGAACGGAATTTTGCATTTCTCCACACACAAAAAATAATAAATAAATAAAAATAAAGTGTACCGTAGGAAGTAAAGAAGAGGAAACAACGAAACTGACTCATTAGAAAAACTGCTGAAAGTAATGGGGTTGGAAAATTACCACCATAGCCTTGAAGTGTATTGTTTGGCATGAGATTTTATGGGTAGGAATGGAAAACTAAATATTTGGTATCACAACTATCTAATGTGAGGATGAATTGAATATCTTGTTATATTTAGTATAGATAACGTACATGTTATAAATATTAGGAAAAATTATAACGAGTGAGACCTGTGAATTCCTACCATTTGAGAAAGACTCAAACAAAACCCATCCCATTCAAACACACAAAATATCACGGCTCACCCGACCAGATGGGTCGACCCGCAATTTTTATAAAAAACAAATAATACAGCAGCCCATTAGCAGCAAGCCCTGATCGCTGGAGTTCGCTGCACCATCGTCCGCCATGGACGAACCAGATTTGGTTAGAAAACCGGATCGGAATGGTTGCGTGGGGTGGGGCTCAATTCCGGTGAGGGTGGCGGTGTTTTGGGGACCTAAATGGTATATTACGGTGGTTTGTGGTGGTGAATGTGGTGGGTGGAGATGGTGGTGGTGGTAGTAAATGTGGTGGAGGTTGGAGAAGGAGGAATTTTATTTAATTATTAAGAAAAAAAATTATAATTTCGAATAAAATACGAACAATATGCGTTTATATTAAAATATCAGTCATTCGACTTATAACATCTGGTGTTCCATATAAAACAACAAAATGAGATTTATGTATAAAATACTTGATATTTTGTATTAAAAACTAATGTTTTTATTGATCATATTTTTAATCATAAACTCAAAAATATTTCTAAAATTAGGTTGTTTCGGATAAAATATCGGTTGTTCCTACTAAAAGATCAAGAGTTTAACGTAAAACAACAAAGTAAGATTTTATACAAAACAACCGATGTTTTGTAGAAAACACCTGATAATTATATTAAACACCTGATATTTTGTACAAAATTATATTCTAATGACTGATGTTTCATAGTGAATGCATGATATTTTACAGTGAACATCCGATATTTTATAGTAATCACTTGATATTTTGTACGAATCATTATTAATGACTGATGTTTTATCGTGAATACTTGATGTTTTACAGTGACCACTCGATGTTGTATACTAAATACTTGATGTTTTTCATTTGTATTTAATAACAAAACAAACATACATTTTCAAAATTGCAAACTCATCCCTTAAATTCATCTAATTCTCAAATAACATACCCTAAACTTTTTTCAATTCACAAAATACCCCAAAATCAAAATTAGGGTTTCTTAGTAAGCCAAATTAATCTCAAATCGTAATAATTGAAAACTTAATCTTGTTCAAATCACGTAATGAACTTAATTACAAAACCAATTGAAAATAATTACAAGAGTTAAAATTGAATTGAATTTGTTTCTTTTTTAAAAGAAAAAAAAAAGGTCATGGCATGAGCTTCAGTTGGAGCTTGAAGCTCCGTCCTTCACGCCGGCGTGGGACGGAGCTTAGCTATGTCCATGGCGTGCCTTCAATTTTTTTTTATGATTCGCATGTTGAGCCTGTCCCGAATCGGGCCGGGTTTGACCCGTGAAAATTACCATTTTGTTACAAATGCGTTGTGTGTTTAATAGTGGGACTTTATGGACCTTTCAAAATGTTGGATTTTTACAAGTTTTTGTCAATTATAACTTAGTGATACTTTCAAATTTTTCTTAAAATATAATACAAAACAAAATCTTTCTTACTCCCTCTCTTTTTTTCTTTTCTTTTTTTTAAATTTAGGTTTTAAAACTTTTCACACATAATAAGGTAAAATAGATTTTCCAAAGTTACCCTTATTTATGTTGGGTAGCATAATTAATGAGGGAATATTGTATTGTCATTAGGAATAAAAGTGGAAAAAATGAGCTAAAAGTACTTAAAATATCTTATATTTCGTAAATAGTTGAAAAGTCGAAAACCTCCTGTATTAAAAAAAGGAGGGAGTCTAAATTAGTGATTATAAGAATCATATATCTCAGCATCACCGTGCATCTTTTAGCATTCGGGCGTATAAAAACCATGCATCTCAACTAAAAAAATATGCATATCATAGGCTCCAAAGCACACAGATTCCATGCATGTTCAAAAAAAATTATGCATCTCTCCTATGAAATGCATTACTTTACAAATAATGTTGTACTATTCTGTAAGATATCTATAGAATATCACTGCTATATAATTTACCTTAAATATTAAAGATAAATCGGCAAAAAGGGTCCAAGTTTGAATTTTTGGGAGGATTTAGAGGGAAAAAGTGGAATGATTTGCCTAGGAAATAAGCTCGGGAAACTGCAAATCAAAAGATTGCCAGGGTCAGCAATCCCACAATCTACAGCAAGCATTCTACAAGACAAATGTAAAGTACATTTCAAGAAAAAAGCATAACATTCAATCGTGAATTAACCAAAACACATCTCGAAATCAAGAAACATGATGCCTTGTACGTTTACATGGCTCGAAGCGAATATTTTTGACAGAAGCTTCCTGAAGACCAGCTTCATTCAAGCTGCAGACAACGGTAATAACATGCACTGCTCATAAAACACCGTCATGATGAGTTCACTACAACTTCATCATTACTGCATCAATTAAGAGAGCACAAAAGAGCTGAAACAGGTGAGGCAAGTTACACTTTCAAGGAAAGATGGCCTCTTTGAGCACACACTGCAACTCCAAGAGGCTGTTCGTGCAATATAGAAACGTAGTATGCAGATGGAGAAGTCGATGCAGTTGAATTTTTTCAGAGGAGTCACCTTGATCAAGACGCCATGAAATAAGGAAGGAAAGTATCTTTGGTATCGGTGTCATCCCACACCAAATTATCCCACCACTCCCTATCGCAGTAAACTGTTGTCAGTTCTGAAACATAGCGAGCTTTGATTGGAAGCTTTCTCAACTTTGGACAATCTATAACAGCAATATTCTTCAGGCGAGGGAGATAGACGCCTTTTGGCAGATGCTCTTTAACTCGGGGACATCTCTGATTGACAGGATTCGAAGACTAGGAAATGCATTCGAGTAATCTTCATCCATTTCAGATACTACTTCCATCTCATTGCAATAAAATATGTAGACTACTTCAAGCTTAGGTAGCTTCAGAATCCAAGAAACGTTCTTCAACTTGTGACAGTAGCAGATGTTATCACACCGGAGATTTTGAAGGCATCCGTGGCTGACACTGTTTTCCATATTAACGTCAGCTTGGGAAGACCATTCAAAGCAAGATTCACAAGGTTAGGAAGCCAGTTGATCCCTGCTGCCTCGTCGATCCACAAGGACTTCAATTCCCAGCAATTGTTGATGCTAAGCCTCCGTAATTGATCTCCATCTCCAGGATGTGATGATAATGGCAAATGATACAGGCCTCCACACTCGATGTAAAAATACTGAATGCATTTTCGCAATTTTTAACTACATGAGACCCTTTTTAAAGCAGACAAGTAGGTCACTGTGACCCCCAGAAACTCGAGAGCACTCAGGAATTCTAGGTCTGTAAACCTCACTTCACCTGATCCTTCAACAACTTGCACGTCCCAACCAGAGAAGCTGTAGTAGAAATTTAAGGCTCTCAATCGATGGAGTCCTGAGATCGCTTCACGTGGAATAGCTCTGAGATACTGATTGCGCTGCATATTCAAATGCTTTAAATTTATTAGAGATCCCAACTCTACTGGTAGTATTCTTAACTTGGTTCCTGATAGATCAAGATGCCGCAGCTCAACCAATTCAGCTTCCAGTATTCGGTATCTCCACTACGGGCACAAGAAGCAAACCATCAGCCAAGTTAACTTCCAGTATTCCCTTTGATTTTAGTTCAGTAACTACGGCAAACTTCTCCACAACTCTTTTACCAAGTTCATACCTCGAATAACAGTTTGCATTACAGCAACACTTTTCTTCCATGTCTTCTCTGATCAGCCTTACTTCAGCTTCAACCTTTTCTACCCTAGTCAACCACCCTTTAACTTGGTAAGTGCAGGTCAAACCCACCGACTCTGCTCGATCCTCCTCCTTCAGATCATTTCTCACTTCAGTAAGTTCCTCTAGCGCAGCTTCAGGATAATCAATGCTCTCATCCAAATTCCTGACCGCAGTTACTTTTCCGAACAAGAATTAAACTACCCAGAGTGGTTATTAGTGGGGAATCAAAGTCCATTGTTAACTGGGGAAAAGCAAAAAGTTGTTTTGGATCATATGCATGGATGGTAAACACAGTGGAAAATTTTTCCACCTGCCCTTCAGCTTTCCATAATTGGGTTGACTTGCTTGGTCCTCCATGGAAGGTTCATTGCATTTGCATCTAGTCATACAAGTCAATAGTTGTTAGAAGACTTTAATGAAGTCAACATGACTAAGTAATGGTGTATGCTAACTAACCAGAGAACTGGTCAGAGAATTCTTGAATGTTCTCCACTTGATTCAAGGAAGATTTTATTCATCGCACAATGTACAAAAAATACTGCAAGATGAACAAGGAATAGGGAGGCAGAAAACACAGTAGCGTATAAGAGAAAACAAGTTGCGGGTTACTCTCTATTTCCATCACATATCTGAATATAGTCGCAGTGTTTCATCCTCTGTTGACCATGTAAACTGAGTTTCATTTCATTTTGGCAACCAGGCATTCACTCTACATCAAACAAAACATAACTAGACACAACCCAAACAACCCCGTCTGTAAGACATCCCAGGACGAACCATTAGTCTGAAGGTTATTTAGGAATGTAGAAAGAGAGAAGCTATCTATCAGTCAGATAATTGCTAGCAAAATAATCAACAAGACATAATTTCCTCATATTAGAATTTGAAACATCTCAACAAGTGAACAGGGAGAATGTCGAGAGAAATACACTCTGTAAATAACATACTTATCAGCACTGGTTGCCGATAAAAGTTGGATTTTGACATTTCCTTGCACTCCACTCAATCAGTTTTCTTAAGCGAGGGATACAACTTGCTGGATACAAAATTACAATATTCAAGTGATCAAAGTCTGCAAAAACAAAAATAAACCACAATACATAATTATATACACACATTTCTGACAGTGCTCGGTGTTTTTCAGCACAATCAACACAGATACTAGGCCATCAGCAATATTTCACCATGTGCACCTGCGAATGTGAAGCATAAGAACAATTAATCTCCGAGAGACTAAAAGCACCACCACTATCCAACATGATGACAGAAGAAAGAACAAAGCACCAGATAAAACATTACTCAGATCAAAGCAATCTGTAGCGAATTGCAGAAGAGATTCCATGTCTTCCGCCATCGTAGCGACTCTTTCTGCTTCTTTCACAGATTCAGCGGCCACAAACTCTTTGTTTTCAGCTTCTGCAATTTTAAAGGCAGCAGATACTGATGCTTCTTGAACTGTGTCTCCAAGAATCCCGATGCTCTGAACTGGTCTTGGCAACAAGTTTTTTGGTCTGGCGGCCGGGGTTTTTGTGTTTAGCACTCCATCTCTTTTGATTTTGTAGCAATTATCAATCTGCAGCCATGTAAAGAACAATAACTTACAAAATGCTTATTCGACTTCTCATCAGGAAGGTCAAAGCCATGATGCTATGACATTAGATTTTCAGATTCATTATAATATGAAATGTCCGGTTTGAACGACAAGGGATACAAGGGATTCATTATAATATGAAATTTCCGGTTTGAACGACATTAGATTTTCAGAAGTTCAAAGTTTTTTCAAGAACCCTGTCTTTAACTAGAATAGACAAATACCCAGAAAAGCATCAGCAACATGGCAGAAACAAAAGATTGAAAAGATCTATCACTCAGCGACTGGGTCGCAGTGGTGGATCACGTCATCCAAAACAGCACAAAAGTGAACTACTGCTCTTTTAAAGGCGGAGTCGCGTGGAAACAAATCAATCACCAAAAAAGGAAAGTAATGTGCAACAAGAAGATTCATGTACAATTTGAGAATAACCTCTCCGCACAACAGCATTGACAATGTAATGTACTAACTAGAGCAAAATTAGGAGCTACGCTCCAATTTCAACCCTGCAACCTAGTGCATATAATAACCCGTTCAGTTAATGAATCAGAAACTTACTTTTTCCAGTTTGTGTTGTTGCACAAGCCTCCTCAATCTAGAACTCAAGACTCTTTTGAAATTTTGAGGCACCTCCTGCCTTTGCTGCATTAATTATTACACAACGAAGAGGTGAATATTTAATAAAAAAAAGTTAGTGTTGTAATTGAATATCTTCATGCATTTACAAGGGTTATTCATGTACTTACTGGAAGTGATAAAATTTACTATACCTCAATAAAATTAGCAATTGCACTAGAATCTGATCCATTTGGCTGTTGAAGAGTCGACAATGCCTCAAATATCATTGCATTGTACCTGAGAACGAGCAACAATACTGTGTATTAAAAATGGGTGGAGAACTTAGTTTCCATGAGAAAGGATGTGTCAATGGGTATGACTTGAGTCCAGGATTTTTTCAAAAACTGGGGTTCTTCCTCCTTTCCATTCCAACTTCTCTTTTTAACAGTAAAAGATCACAGATTTTAATTTGCAGTATGAAGAATAGCTGAATAATGAAATTTGAATAGCTCCTAGTTTCTTCAACAGTTTCCAGTTCACTGAAGAAATAATTTCCCAGCTCTATATCAATATCATAGTCGAAAAATCAAGAAAAGCAATTTGACTTATACTGTGTATCTTGCGGTTGCCAACGTAGAGAAAAACTTCTTAGTGGAGCAAGACATATCATATGTCAGAAGCATTTTCATTCTCAGCCTCTGGTAAGAGTCATCATTCATGTTTATAGGTGGTTGTATTTTAATTAACCTAATAAGAACTAGCAGAATTGCTGAATAATATGCAACATACTACCTCGAATCCCAGTTCCAGACATATTAATTGTCAATTGTAGTTTGTATTCAACCAAGATATGAACCTAGTGCTATATAATGTAATGCATAAATAGGTTTGTGCATTTCAATGGAGAAAAGAAACAAACTCGCGAGTAATTTAAAACAGAATGAGCTAAATGCGCGTGACACTATCTGAGTGATCAATAGCTTTCTTGAGCAGTCAGCAATAGTATATCAACCATTACAGACTCTATTACATAAGTGCAACAATCAGATTCAGAAATTCACAAGCTTGTAGATCCTAAGCGAAACTCAAACATTGACGACGGAAAAGAAAGAAAAAAATAAAATAAAAGAACAACATAACGGAAAAGTAAATCAAGCAACGTGCACAGGAATATAGCTTACTTGGCAGCACTGTATCCTGCGGGCAAGGGCCTTGAATCTTCCAGCATTACTACGTCTGGAGCTGCATCCTGATCCTGCGACACTGGTGTGATAGAAGCAGGGGCAGGCGCAGGGGGGGATGCAACTGGCTGCGGAATATCAGGAGTCTCAGCAGGATTTGACTTTGGCTTTGGTGTCTTTGAAAAATTTCTAGGACCCTGGCCATTTGCAACACTCAAATTCCGCCATTTATCCTGTGTAAGCATACAAGTAACATGGTCAGAGTTCTGCATTTCCTTTAGAAGGGCAATATGTGTGCTTGTATCGACCAAATATAGTCTATATTTTATTTGCAATGTAATACAAGCCAAAACTTTTAATTGAGCTGATGATTAGACAATAAATAATTTTAAGGCTAACATTGTAACTTTCAAATTAAAAAAAATTGCATGACAGCTGCTCTTTCTTCGTCTTAGGCCATGTTCTCTTCAACTTAACAAACACACATCAAGTTCAGTTTAGTTCAGTTCAGTTCGGTTCCAATAAATTCAGTTTACTTCTACTAAGAAGGAAATTAGTACTAAAATAGCTCAATTCAGTTCGGTTCCTATAAACCTCCGTTCTCTTAAACTTAAAAATCATTTGAATTCAGTTAAGTTCAACTAAGATTTGTACTAAAATAAGTTCAGTTCAGCTAAGCTCATATAACTGGACCTAAGTATGAGAGAAGAGGAGCTCACAGATTCATACAATGCTCAAAACATTGTCTCCCTAGAGATATCATAAAGAAAAGAAAACAATGCACTTTCTTTTGTACTATCAAATTTCTAGTTCTCCCCAACAATAAATTGCAACAACCACACATGTTGTTTTAGGTATTTCATACAAATTTAACCCTTCCATGAACTAGTACACACATTGTGCTTAAATCTACCCTATATGACAACATGGAGACATCATTTTTAACCGAGTAATTCCGTTCGAGCATTGCCCGTTATAGTTTAAGGATGGCTCTCCCAGCAATGTTTCTTTTTTCTCTCTCTAGAAAACCAATGTTTCTTTTTTTTTCTCTCTAGAAAACTAAGTAACTTCGTTAGTAGATGAGTATAAATACTACCTTGAGATCGATGTTGGAGCGAGCAAAGAGGAGGTGGTTGAATTCAGGGTCTCTCTGAATATTCTTCCACTTTCCGGCGCCGTGCTTGGCCACGCCGGCACGGAGAGCTTCTTCCTCTTCACACGTCCACTTCTGCTTCGGATTACCCATTACTCTCTCTCTTCCTGGTTTATAATTCCTTCAGTTTTCTACTCAGACGAGCAAATCGTTTTGATATTTACTGATTGTTACTTTTGGGTGTATAGATGAATGTATACTGCTGCTGTTATGGGCTTATGGCGGCGGGGGTGAAAGGGGATGTTTGCAAGCCGAGGAAAACAAACTTATGGGCCTTTTGAGGTAATATGAGAAAACCTAAGGACTTGTCGGGACAAAGACTGGATATCTTTGACATGATTCTACTATTTCCGGAAATTGTGAGGCTGAAAAGACCTTCTAGAACGCAGTAAAACAAAATCAATATTCTTTATCACAAATTTAATATTTGAAAATTTTAAAACCGTACTATAGTTTTATGATTTTATCTTAACCTCTACTTTTTTATACAATCGCATGTTTGCATTTAAATTCACAACATTCAAAATGCGATTGTTTATAACTTTAATTTCTCAATTGCCGCCCCCCTCCATTTTCATTCTCATGCTATAAATTGGGATCCTAATTATATGATTTTCTATCTTACGTAAATATGTTAAATAGGTCGGGTCGGACTAGTCCATACAAAGTCCGCTCATTAGTTAATCGGATCGTACTTGGCTAGCTAATAATTGGGCTGGGCCATTTAGGGGATTTTTTTGACCGGCCCAGCCCATGTAACATTATGTTACGGTGCCAGGCTGGGCCGGCCTTAAATGTGGCACTACTTTTTTTCCCTCCCTTAAATGTATAAGATGATTGGAATATTAATTTTGAATATAATTTGAAATGTAAAAAATGTAATGTTATTCAAAAAGGCATAATCAAATTTAAGTATAATGTGATACAAATGATTACAAAGTGATATGCTAAAAGTGTTTATTCTCAAATTTCAACCAACCATCAACCGTTTTGTCTTTCTCCGACGTTTTGACCTCTATCGATATCATTAACTTCAAGATGATTCTCATAAGTGTTTTGCGTTATACCATTTACAGGACTCAAGTAACGTTGCAACGTTCCCGTTTCATTGCACGGCCTCCAACGAATCGGTGTTTGGATTCGATAAATTCATCTACAAACTATACAATGTTCCGCAAACACAAAACGTTCGAAAGTTTCTCTTTCTTCATAAAATTTTCACACAAAATAAGTTTTCCATTGATATATAATTTTTAATTATATAATTTATAAGATATAAAAGTAAAAATAGTGAAATAGAAGTTTAAATTGAGAAAAGAAGAGAAGAAAAAAAAAAGAGTGTAAAAGGACTGAATGAGGAGTTCACCATTTACAGTGAGCTCCTCACACACTTGAGTTGGAGTGTTGGTGTGCAACGGCTTGACTTGCACAGCAACAGTCCACTTGCTAATTAATTAGCAGGTCCAAATGCAGCATAAGCCAGGGCCTGAGGGCGGGGCTTCTGCGGACTAGGGACTATCCGATTCCGGGCTACAAGCGGGCCGGGCTGGTTGCTCAAAAACAGGTCCACCTAGCTCATTTAAGCATATGCGGGGTGGGCTGGTCCCGGACTATCTAAACGGGCAGGCTCATACTCGGGTTTCAACGGGTCAGGCTATGACAGGCCCACTCAACACTTCTAATTTTACGTTTGATTTATCAGTATACTAACAATGTGTGTGGACGTTCGTAAAACAAATATTAATTTAAGTGAGGCATGAAGGTGCAACAAATACAATAATTTCTATTGAGTTCTTTTTGTGTAGTATTTCTTGCACAATGTTGTTGTATTATTGTATAGTATATTTGATGATATACAGACATTTAGGTATATTTCCACAATGTGTCTTCATAGGACTAAGCAAGTTACAACTTTATTTACAAAATATGTTGCATATTATCACGAAGAAATCCTTATAGTATAACGAGAAAAACACGTGTCGTATATTATTTTAATTTTATAATTCAAGTTTTGCCTCACAAATTGTATGTCTTAAATTTGCCTGAGCTACTCGCTGGAGCGGAACTAGAATTGTGACGAAGGGAGGCGGATTTTTTTTTCATTCGAGTTTGAGTTGTAGATAAATTATAAAGCAACGAACTGCGAAATTATATATAACAACTATAGAAGGTAAATTTTCACTTTAGGGGGACGAAACTTCAGTTTTGTAAAAAAGCATAAATTTCATAATATACTACATATAATTATTTTCCCTTTTAACTTTGTGTGCGTGGAGGGGCAAAGTTATGTCTATTAAATCCGTCGCGTATATTAATCACGTTAAAAGCTAAAATATTTGAAAGAACCGAGATCTAGTGATGTGTGGTTGTGGACAACATTATGTGCTAGTTGAGTTTTCTTTTGCATAACAATTACAAAGTCATGAAATTGATCCAAATTCGAAAGTAGCTACTTGTAGGAATTTATAAACTTTTTCCGTGTTCATATGCGAAGCCCGTTGAAAAAAGAGCGGGACAGATTCATGTAACAACGGACCGGGTCCAAAAAATAACCCGACCCGAATAACATCTCAACCGTCCATCTCCTATCACCGGGTCCCGCCCTGTCACTTTCAAAGACCAAATTTCACTCCAACAATCTTTTTATTCTTCCATGGATTATTATTCATTTATAGAAAGCAGTGATAATCCGTAACGCAAAACTCGTCTATAAAATGAAATTCGGTGGCGGAGGCGGCGGTGGAGTTCCGGTAGCGGTGGCGTTGAAGAGTGCGGAGGGGAGTGGTAGCCAGCGAGCAGTGCGTTGGGCGGCGGAGAATTTGATGGCGAAAGCCGATCGTTTGGTTCTCGTTCACGTCATGCCCATCATCACTTCGGTTCCTACTCCATGTATGTAACCTTTTTGCTGTGTGCCTGATTAGAGGAGCGAGTAGCTGATACCGGTGTGTTATGTATCGATTTTCAATTTTTTTTTACTTAGGCTTGGTTTAATTTACTGAAGAATAGTTCAATTGAATTGGTATTGATCTAGAGCTGCTTCAATTGAGGAGAATGCTGTTTTTTGTTTTACTAATAAGACTACTGATGATGAGGAGTTAATTGATTAATTGTCCTGAATTCTGAAATCATGTATCTGCAACTATTGTAGTTTGCATTGCATTGCAATGTTTGTTTTAGTTCACATTGTAAAGTAGGATAATCAAAATCTCGGATTCATAAGCGGACTTGCTCAGCAGCTGACTTTTGGATTTTTGAAAGAGTTTTAAAGTAAAAGTCAAGAGCAGCCTTTGTCAATTGCTGATTTATTAGTTTCATGCTAGGTATTCGAAAATGAAAATTGCATTTATCTAGGTACTGGAAATCATATCTTTGCAGGTATCCTTCGATCTCATTTACAGCTCCTCAGAATGTGACAAAAGATATCTCATAGACTGATAATCTACACCAAGTCATCCTAATGATGTCAAGAATTTAGATGAGCTCCATTGCATATGTTGAGCTCGGTTTCGTATAGTCGAGTCCTTACCTAATTGGTCTTAGAATTATGAACTTGACCTGCATATTATATTGGTAGGCGTCACGTTCGTTTAATGAAGATTCTCTATCGTTGACATCTAACAGCGGGAGGTAGCATTTCTATCAAGGAGCTAGATGCAAGTGTGGTGGCCATGTACACTCAAGACATGCGGGCAAAATGTGAAGAAAGTTTTCGGCCATTTAAGTATATGTATAGGACACACACGGTGGGTTGTCGTGTCTAATTCTTTTTCTTTTCTTCTTATTAAAAAAAAAGAAACTTTATAAGCTTATTGTCCTGACTGGTATTGCGCTCCACTTTAGGTTGAAACCGTGATACTGGAAGGAGACAATCCCGCATTTGCACTTTTGAGATATTTATCCGATTCAAGGACGACAAGTTTGGTGCTGGGCTCTTGCTCCTTCAGTTACTTTACGAGGTATAGTTAGCACTAAGCACTCGTACTGGCAACAATTATTTTTTTGTCAGCTTTTACTCTTCTTTTATCATATGAACTATTTCCCCCTCTGTCAAACATATGTCTGCATACACTTGTAATAAGGTACATGTTCTATTTGTGCAAAGGAATATGAAATGTTGAAAAATTTCCTAGCACCGTGATATATTATTATCTCCATATTTTAATGCTTACTCTTCACCTATGTCATGGGTACTGAAATCACCGTTTTATTTCTTAGGAAACTTAAGGATTCCAAGGTACCGTCAATTGTGCTTAAACATGCTCCTGAAACTTGTGACATCTACGTAGTTTCTGCAAATAAGCTCACATCTAACTCACTGAACCCAATTTTAATTACTGGTAAGTCAAAAGATACGCGCATTGATCATAAAAATATGTTTGTAGCTTTAATGGGTTTCATTTTCTGATTTTCACCAGAAAGGGAGAGTGATTCTAACACATTTGGTGAACAAGAATCCGTCCTATCTTCATCCACCCTGGATTCCAAATATCAGCAGCGTCTCTCAAATATTAGCCACCCACAGCATGAAGCGTATACAGAAGGATACTCATCTGCGTATTCAGGTTCTGTACAGGAAACAGCCGCTCAAAACTCAGAAGATAGTCTCTCAGATATACCAAGAGCTAAAGGATTCTCATCCATATCCTCTACATATTCTGAACAGGTAACTGAGTTGTAACATTTTCCTACACTAAGTGCTCAGGGTAAAAAGTTTCTGTTGGAGCATATACCTGAACTTCCTCTGACTTTTTTTTCCCCTCCTTCAGATGGCTCCATCTATATCCAAGATTTAGCCTATCACTTATCTAGAAGTATACGTAACTTTGTCTTGCAGTCATACATTCAGGCTGAAACAGCACGGTTGCGACTAGAACTGGAGACTACCATTACCATATACAATCAGGCTTGTGAAGATCTGGTACATGCTGAAAGCGAGGTGAGAGCTCCAGTATTTCATAGTCCACCAAACATCTTGAAAGATCAATCTCTTCCACTATCCTGGTGAATAAAACTTAATGTTCAATTATTGTTTTGTAGGTCCTCTTACTTTCATCTGAATGCACCCAAGAAGCTCAAAAAGTGAATGCTGCACAGGAAAGAGAAGAAAGGTTAAGAAGAATTGGTGCTGAACAAAAGGAGAAGTATCTAGCAGCTGAGAAGGAGGTTGACATGGCAAAAAAAATGCTGGCTAAGGAATCATATGAAAGGCAGATGGCAGAAATGAAGGCCCACAAAGAGTCACTGGAGAAACAGAAAGCTCTTGATGCTCTGTTCTCAAGTGACCCAAGGTATAGAAGGTATACCAGAGATGACGTGCTGAAGGCAACTAATCTTTTCTCTCAGAGTAAAATGATTGGCGAAGGAGCATATGGTAAAGTTTACAAGGGAAGCCTTGATCACACCTTGGTTGCTATTAAGGCTCTTCGTCCTGATGTGTCTGAAAGAAAATCTGAAAGAAAGGAGGAATTTCTAAGAGAAGTTTGTCTCCTTTCCCCACTTCTTTTTGGTATATTTTTCTTTCCAGTGCATCATACTGAATCTTTTGATTACGGACACTAGTGCACCAACTAAGCTAGCACTGTCAACTATTTGTTGGCCTGGAAGCTTCATTAGGCACTTAAGATGGATGCAAACTTCTTCTTTTTATTTTTTATTTCCCCCCGTAAATAGTGTTTGAAGTTTTGGTATACACAAGAACCATTATGTTGGCATAGTTTCTACCTCTTTTTGGAATGATCTTTACTTCCCATTAAGAACCATTATGTTGAAAAATTCAGCATCAGTTGTCTCCACATTATTGCAACTGCAGTATGGGTACAATACCATTACAACATTATTTCTTTACCATTACAGGTAGAAGTTCTTAGCCAATTACGTCATTCTAACATTGTCTTATTGCTTGGGGCATGTCCGGAGATTGGCTGCCTTGTATATGAGTATTTGGATAATGGAAGCCTAGAAGATCATATCCGGCACAGAAGAGGCAGGCCCCCACTTCCATGGCGTACTAGATTCCGGATAGCTTTTGAAGTAGCATGTGGGCTTGCCTTTTTGCATCACACAAAGCCAGAGCCTATAGTTCACCGGGACCTAAAACCTGGAAACATTTTGTTAGACAAAAATTATGTGAGCAAAATTGGAGACGTGGGCCTGGCAAAAATAATTTCTGATATTATTTCTGACAATATTACAGAATATAGAGACTCTGTTATAGCAGGTACACTGTTCTACATGGATCCGGAATATCAAAGAACCAGAACTCTTCGGCCAAAATCTGACTTATATTCTTTTGGAGTGATACTTCTCCAGTTATTGGCTGCTTCTCATCCCAATGGGATTATTACAAAGTTTGAAAATGCTGCAAATCGTGGCAACTTTCTGGATGTCCTTGATAAGGCAGTCACAGATTGGCCACTTGCTGAAGCAGCAGAACTAGCACACCTTGCCCTGAAATGCTGCAACCTGAGATGCAGGGACCGACCAGATCTTGAAACATAAGTTCTGCCGGTATTAAAAAGACTTGCAGACTTTGCTGATTCTAGAATGACAGAAAGTGGCCATGGACAAGCACCGAAACACTACTGCTGCCCGATTCTTCAGGTGAGAAGGCCATAACCTGTTTGATTTTCAGATATTAATGGTCCGTTTCCAAGATGATCCAATAAATACCTTATTTTATTCCAACTCTTTTACTCGTGAATTTGACACCTTACATTACTATGTTTCCTACTCTTCCTTCATTCAACATTATCTTTTTTAGTTTACACGAATCAAACGCTAGCAGAAATAAATCGTTTTGAATTATACTTTATTTTTTCCACAAAATTCAATATCAAAATTCTGAATCGATCAATCAGATTTGTCCTGATTCGCAGGGCAATGTTTTGCTTTTCAGGCATGCCCGTCTCACTCTGCTTTTTATTGCACAATTGTGAATGCAGGAAATAATGGACAATCCACATATAGCAGCTGATGGTTTTTCATACGAGCGTGAAGCTATAATTGCATGGCTGGACAGACACAATGTATCTCCGGTGACAAAACAAAGACTACAGCACAAGATGCTCACCCCAAATCATGTACTTCGTTCTGCCATTCAAGAATGGAGAAGTAGATAAGTCACCAATGGACAGAACAGAAACGTGATGTTGAATCGCATTGCATTATTTTACAGCTAAAGTTTACCGACAGCAGCTTGAACATATTCATATGGCATAATAGGAGTATAGGATCAGAATATAGATCTGTGTTGATTGAACTGTATAGAATTATAAATAGCTAAATTTTGTACATATGCATGATTACAGGGCTCGTATATATTAATCAGCATTAGTCAATGTGATAAGAGTAGACACGCTCTTGCCAGTTGCCAGGCCGAGTGCCTTGTACTAAACCGAACAAAGCAGAGGGACTAACAGTTTGCTTACATGTTTTGATTTAATGTAATGTGATATAACACTGATATTAACAAGACAACTAAAATACATTCTTTACTGCAAGATATCACAGGCCTATGATGGTGGTTGGAGTGGGGTCGTGGTGATGAGTTCCGGATCTGGAGGGTGATGGTGTACGTGGTGGTGGCGACTTGAGCATTGTGGGTGGTGGCGAGAGGTGGGGTGCGGTGTGGATGATGAATTGCAAAGCAGTTGGGGGGAAGATGAAGAGAAATTTAAGTTCAATTTCATCTTCTTAAAAATCACTAATAAATACTATTAGAATAATGATCATTTATATTTAACACTTTAATGTTAGAAGACAAAGTCATTTACATTCACTCCAAAATCACTGATGTTTATTCATAAAACAATGATTATTGACGTTAAAAGACTGAAGTTTAAATCGTAGAAATTTACGTTTAAAAAGTATAAAAGAAACGACATTGATGATTAGACTTAAATCACTGATGATTAGATTTAAATCATTGACGACTAAAGTTAAAAACCTTATGTTTAAATTATACATTTTCAACTTTTGAAAAATCGTAAAACTCGATGATATTTACACGTAAATCACTCATGTTTAAAAGTAACACAACAACAACAATACCCAATTTCCGCCCATAGACAGAGTTTAAAAGTAAAACTCATGTTTAAAAGTAAAACACTGATATTTATACGTAATTCACAGATTTTATTTCAAAAACTCATTTTCTAAGTCTAGAATTTCAAGTTAAACCACTTATGTTTATCCTTGAATTTTCGAAACTTATGATATATTTGGTGGGATCGATAAACTTATGATATCATATGAACGGGTATATTTTTCCCTCCAAAATGGAGAGATTTTCCATAAATTTGACACCAATTAAGAATTTACAACCGTGAGAAAGTGAAATTGACAAGGAGAGGTCAAAGATTCTAACTTACTTTCAAACAAACAAAGCCATGTCAGATCCTTCAATTTCTCTGAACCCAGTGAACCCAGAAACCCTGATTCCAGAAATCCCAGAAGACAACGATTTACAAGGAAGCCAATAAGAAGAAAATCTTGAAGAAAGCTCTCTGAATGTTTCACCAAGGATGCCTCAAACACTCGCTAACCCTAGTCCTGCTAATTCACGTTTGGGATCCAAGAAAAAGGGTAAAAGAGGTCAGTCCAATTCCAGAAAACAGCAATTGTTTGGTAAAAAGTATGAATCTTTGATGCAGAATTTGAACCCTATCCCCTTTGCACCCCCTAGACTTCTTGATTTCGATAAGCATGAGAAGCTGTTTAGGAAACTTGGCTTGTGGGATTTTGTTAGCATCACTCACAATTTCTATAATAAGAGTATACGAAAAGACTTGCTTGCTCAACTGGTTGCTTCCTATTAGTCCCGTGTTTGCTACATTAATGGCTACCGTTACGGGGTTAGTACGGCGGATTTAGCGCGTGCGTTTAAGATTCCGATCAAGAACAAGGGGAATAATGTGGATCTTGATGAGGAGCCCCAGCCGTCGGAGTCAATGGTGGTTTTATCTGATTTTGTTGGGTGCTTTTGCACGAGGATACGTGGTTGATGCCGAATGAGGTCATGAATTGGATAAATGTGATCAAGGATGGCCATCTAGAGAAAGTGGATTGGGCGGGGATAATTTGGTTCATGGTGGAAAAGGAGTTGGCTAAGGGGGGGAATTTGCGGGATTCCTACTATGGCTCTCATTTGCAGCAGTTGATGAAGGAGCATAAGGTGTTTTTGAGGGAAGAGGAGGCCCAAGGAAGTAGTAAACCAGTGGTAGACTTGGATGGTGATGTGGCAAATGAGGAAGTAGAGGAAGATGCTAATCATGAGGGGTATGTGAAGGAGGTCAATGATGATGCTATTGAGACCAAGGTCGGTGATGCTATTGCATTTCAGGGCGGGGAAAGGAAGTTCGGTGATGCTATTGCATTTCAGGGAGAAGAGACAAAGGTTGGTGATGATATAGCATCGCAGGGTGAGGAAAGTAAGGTGGATGATGCTATTGCATTTCTGGGTGAGGAGACAGAGATCGGTAATCATGGTGAGGAGACCAAGGTTGGTGATGCTATTGTGTTTGTTGGCGAGGAAAGGGAGGTCGGTGATGCTATTGTATTTCAGGGAGAGGAGACAAAGGTTGGTGATGATATTGCATTGCTGGGTGAGGAAAGTAAGGTGGATGAGGCCATTGCATTTCTAGGTGGGGAGAGAGATCGGCAATCATGGTGAGGAGACCAAGGTTGCTGATGCTATTGTGTTTGAGAGCGAAAGGGAGGTCGGTGATGCTATTGCATTTCAGGGTGAGGAGACCGAGGTTGGTGATGCTATTGCGTTTCAGGGCGAGGAAAGGGAGTTCATTGATGCCATTGCATTTCAGGGTGAGGAGAGGAAGGTCGGTGATGATATTGCGTTTCAGGGCAAGGGAAGTAAAGTAGATGATGATATTGCATTTCAGGGTGAGGAGACAGAAGTTGGTGATTCTGTTGCCTTTCAGGATGAGGAGACAGAGATAGGTGATGCTATTGCATATCAGGGTGAGGAGACAGATAGGTGATGATGTTGCCTTTCAGGGTGAGGAGACAAAAGTTGGCGATGATGTTGCCTTTCAGGGTGAGGAAATGAATGTCGACGATGCTATTTCGTTTCAGGGTGAGGCGACAAACGCTACTATTGTGTTTCAGGGTGAGGAAAGGAAGGTCGGTGATGCTATTATTGCATTTGAGGGTGAGGAGACAACGGTTGGTGATGCTATTGCGTTTCAGGGTGAGGAAAGGAAGGTTGGTGATGATGCTATTGCATATCAGGGTGAGGAGAAAAATGGTGAAATAGGGTGTCCAGGCGTCGAACTGACACTCGGACAAGATAGTGAAAAGGAAGGAGTGAAAGATGCGGATGTAATGGATTTTCAAAATCACATGGAGGAAAGTGATGGAGATGGGGCGACTGAGCAAGCATAGTGGCTTATGAATGGAAAGAATGATATGGGAGATCACTTCATGCAGCCTTGTCGTTCTGAAAATGGTAGAGAGTTGGGGGACTCTGAGGATGGTAAAATAGAAATAGACGACGAAGAGGAAGAAGAAGAGGAGGGAGAAGAACTTGTAGAATTTGAGGATGAAGATGAGGAAACAGGGGAGAAATTTCATATGTTCCCTAATGATTCTCTTGAAGGGGATGGGTTTACTGGTAATTTTCTACAGGCAATGGAAACAAATCAGATCTCCTTTGGTTCTCATGGGTAAACCAATATGCAGCAGATGGAATCGGGTCCATCTTTCTTGAACAAATCTAGTAAAGAGGGTGATAGAGCATGAAAATGTCATCTTCAATCATTCGCTCGGCGATAACAACAAGAGGTTGAGGATCAATGGTCCCTCAGAACCAATCCCAGTAGATTTTAGGACATGCATGGAGAATGTACAGCAAACGGTGGAAAGGGCTAAGATGTTTTATGGAGAGAAGGTTCAAGCTCTTGAAGAGGCAAATATGAATCAACAGATTCTACTCAATGAGTTGCAAAAGCGTGACGAACTGATTGACTTATTGCAGAAGTCCAGACTTGAAGAGAATCAGAAACATGATAATGAAAAATACCGTTACGAAAGGGAACTGCAGCTAATGGGGAATCTCTTGAAAGGTTATAGGAAGGCTATGAAGGACACACAAAAGGCTTTTGATGAGTATCGGCAGAGGGTCCAGCTCCCTGAGGAACCAGCTTACAAACATTTTGGCGGGGGTCTTATGTTGAGCACTGGGGAAATAGAGAGGATTCGCAGGAGGCAAGAGGAAGAAACTCGGGTGAACTGTTTGATCACCGAACAGAAGATGAAGGAAGTAGAAAACAGTTACGTTTGCCAGTTCGATGCGTGGCTTGAGAAGATCAATTTGTTTGGTAAGAGATTGACAGGTCTAGAAGCTGATGCAAAAGAACTTTCTGAATTGTCTGCCTAACGTAAAGTACTTCCAACGGAAGAGGAAGTGGCTGTACTTGCTGATCCTGCAGCTACTAATGAAGAGAGCATGACTGAAGTTGCCAAATTTGCAGCTAGCAAAGAGAAAAAGCCCGATGTTGCAGAACTATTAGCCAATGACGAGAAAGACCCCGATTTGACATAACCTCCAGCAAATGAGTATACATTGCTTGATAACCTTTTGCTTCACAACTGTTTTTGGCAATCCTATTGAATTCATATGTAAATTGTCTGATTATCCATTGCTGATGATTGCAAAACTGTCTTTTAGACACATTCAGGTCACATTTTAGTTTGGATAGCCTCCGGGCTATGGTTTTGTTAGTCTCCGTCCCCGACTTAGAGTCGATGGTCTAGTCCATCTTATCTGCTAGTAATTTTTATATGTGACTTGACGTTGTTGGTGACTGCCGTGTAATGGCTAAAGCCTGAGAGGTCACCACATGATATCAGTATTGTTGCTATTTCTCTCTTTTACTTTACACCATCATATTTGCCATTGTTTTAGTTAAATTTGCCTGAGTTCCGGTTCTCTGTGTACCAGTACAATCGAACTTCATCTGCAGATAGTCTCACTGAGTGAGATGCGTACAAAGCATCAGCTGTGACAAGCTTGAGTATCCGAACGAGAAATTCTTTTTACACTTTCCGATGAGTTTCCGGTGGCAGAGTACTATAGGCTATCCAAATTGAGTACACCATGTGATGAAAAGTTATTTCCCAGTGAACCAGGTCGTTTGTGTTTCTTTGAGGGGAATAACTACTTTTCATTTGACAGATAACAATATTTGGCAGATTTTTGTAGTCAACTTTTAATTTATAATGATTTAAAAAATTGTGAATAGTTCAGACGTACTAGTTCACCGGCACTGAGGTAGTTTAACTAAATGACCGAGTATTATTTGTGAAAGTTAATCTTTGAAAGGAAAAAAAATGAGGTAAAACTGAGTGTAACTATACACAAATGAGCAAAATTCCATTGCCTGATTTTGAATTGCCATTTGCCACGGATATCAATTATACAAAAACATGTTCTGCATTACCAGACCAGAGTAAGCTATTTACAAACTGTTGCATACGACCTACTTTACATCAGGCTCATCAAAGCTTGGGAAGCATTAATCTCAGTGTCAAAGATCCGATAGTTTCGACTTCCCCAGATATCACTTTCATCAGTATAATAAGACTTCAGGCAACATTGTATCCAAGGTGGATTTCTCTTCAATGCAGGCCCATCATCTCCTACATCAATTCCAAGCAACGCATCCCGCTTCCTGGTGAGGCTATCACTAGATTGATCATCTCTGAAGAATTTTATCTGTGTCTCGAGCAGCAAATGAAGTAAATAAATGCAACAACAATATCTATAAATCCAATAATCTCAGAAGAGATATTTTCAATAAACAACAGACAGTTAACTGTCACGGATGGATAAGTTGTAACGACCTAAGAGGATGGCCTCTTACAAAACTATACCCACATATGTTCTGGAGATATATAAGACCATACAATCAGGCTCTGGTAGATCGATAATTTTCGCAGAAAAAAGTTCAAAGCAAGGCTCATTGACATAAAACTTTTGGTCAACTGTGGGAGTTGAAAGTATGAGAGACAAACTATTGACCAAATAAAACCATTACCAGTACATAGTACGAGTAGATGTCCTTACCCCGTCCTCTGCATAAAGAAAAGCATGGATTCTTGCAGTAGGATCCTCCAATGTCAACCTGACTCTATAAATACCAGAAGGGGCGCGGAAGTCATCAGTTTCCCATGGAAGCATTGCAACAACTCGAACCACACACTTAAATTTACCTATCACCTGTAATAAATAGGCAACAAGTTATTGGAAATTTGGATTTCTGAAACTCACTATACAATAAATGTATCCCATACTCTGGTTCTTTTGTCCTCTGAATTTCTTTAAACTCGAAGACGAAATAGAATGACAGGAGATGAAAGTTTGAACATAAATTTTAGAACACTGGAATCTACAACGTCTGTGAGCCAGCTATGGATGCGCTTTAAACTACCTAATTCTAGTATGTATGAGGATCTTAGAATCCTGTAAAAATGTTCAATAATGACAAATTATCTTGTTACAGAAAAATGAAAGGAGCATAAAGAAACCCACTTTCAAGAAGACGAGTAAAATTCCCCTATTAAAGAAGATACTGCGCGAGCATTGAGGTTATAATTGAGGACATTCCAATTAATCACGAGGGAGTCTGGTAACTGACAAGGTTAAACTACCAGCCACATCTGCACCATGTATACAACAATAGACTGATCAAAAGATGCAAAGGTACCTCTTGATGTGTGAGAACGTTCATCAAGGTGACAAAAGGTACATCGGGGTGGTCAGTCTCTGATATGAGAAATAAATAAAAAATAATATTATAGATAAATAATAAAAAGAAAAAAGAAGAAATTAATACATCTATCGACTATCATACTGAGAACTTCAAATAAAATGAGATCGATCTCTATAAAAAAGAAACCTGATATCTTTGAAGGCCAGGGGAAGCTTGCGGACGGCATCCGGCCCCACCTTGATATTTCACGGTCTTCACTGGACCTGGATAACACAGATTACAGGCAATGTTAACAAGCAAACAGGTAAGGACCTAAACAACTAATATCACATTACATATTTATAATAAATACTGAATCAACCTCAAAGAGGTAATTACCTTTGGAGTTCTAATACACGATCATCATCATCACGTAAATAACAAAGCTTCGAAAAAGGCATTAGCACAGCATTCCACAATGCAGCATGAACTTCAAATTTTATGCCCACAAATTTCACCCATCTATTTTCGTGAATAAAATTAAGGCCGATCTTCTTGCTGCTTTGATCGATCATCATTCTCAATACGGTTCCAACAGCTGGAAAGGTACACAAACTGTCTCTTGATAAAGGAGAGAGCTCCAACTGTAAAGGGAGTGGAGTATCCATCTCATCTTCCAGTCTGCAACAAGGGCTCAGGTCAGGTGAAACATTCAAGTATCAGATTGGGAAAACAATTACAAACAAGAGAACCGACATGCATGTACCAATTGCACGTAAGTCTCAAAGTATTGAAATTGATTCTGTAAGACAAAACAGTTTGACACATGCAGTGCACGTTACATGTCTGTAATCTGGATCCTGAGTATATGATCCATTGATTCTTCCACACACAGCCGCAGACCGGTTCAACCCTTTTGAATCGAAACTGAACTGGAAAATTTGGTTTTGGCTTTAAAAAGTATTGATACAAAAAATTAGAAGTTGGGGGAGAAAGTAAGTGGTAGGTGTGAAATCATGTCTGTTATTCTAGTCATAGATATAAAGAAGATAATAGAAGTTGACTATTATCTTCTTTATATCTATGACATGGTTAAAAACTGGACTAATTCAAAAAATCATTGCGTTCGAATTGTTGTTCTTCGTCTTCCCACTCAATTGTGGATAACACAGACA
>JAYMSH010000010.1:15000-27318 GCA_036897905.1 Aragoa cleefii | reverse complement strand
CAAAGTCAATGGCCATCGGTCTGTCGCCGACTTTAGATCAAAACTATAGACGTCATTAAACCCTTTTCATTGGGCCAAAGGACCCTATTGATTAAACATCACATGGTATCCGGCGTAAAAAACGCCATCAACCAGTCATGATACGAGCGCAAAAGACGCTGATTGATATAGTTTCCTATTGCAAAGAGAGGCCTTTTTCCTCCTCCTTCCTCAACCATACCGATCCTACCAGAGAGGAAATTCGGGCTGCGCGGACAGACCGGTCCAACGTTCGAACCAATCTGCATCCTTCCAGAGGCTCTGACAAGACGTCTTTGTATGGTTCCGGATTCCGTACGATAGAATTTCATGGACAAAGTCCGTGAAAGACGACGGAGGACCATATCTTTTTGCTTTGATACTGTTTGGAAGAGATTTCCATGTCGCCATCCACGTCATTCCCTGCATAATGGGAATGGTGGCCAACCAGGGTAAGTAAGCCTTGTAGAGCCGAGGTAGAAAATGATTGATCTCGGTGACTACAAGCATTATTTTATATCGATAGGCTGACTCACAATGGATTCGTCTGCCGCCTCTCTGGTATTTGTATAACTTCAAGCCCCCAACTCAACTCTCTATTCCGTGGCCCACGAAAAGAGGAGGATCGATGGTTTTGAGCTCAAGCATAGCGAGAGGAGCGAAAAGCCTTGGCAGCAGCTAAAACAGAATCCATACTGCCTAAGGATGCAGGCACCTTCTCCTACCGGGTCATGGCCTTTGGACTTCAAAAAAAATGCCGGAGCAAGATATCAAAAGGGTGCTGACCGCTTTATTCCACGACCTTATGCACAAATTGAAGTATACGTGGACGATATGATCGCAAAGTCCTGGGAAAGAGAGGATCATCTATTGAATTATCAGAAGCTTTTTTACCGTCTCGGGAAATAGAGGCTGCGATTGAACCCTCAGAAATTCCTTTTTCTTTATGGATCAGGAAAGCTCTAGCTTTTTTCTCAGTCAGAGAGGGACTCCCGACAAAAACAAAGGCGATTTCGTATATAAAGAAATAGTGGATCAAGGCTCAAGGTAAGTACCTAGGTTGAAGGTGCCACTGCTCTCTCTTTCTTGCTCGATGCGAATGAATAGCCTACTTTCTTTCGTATCCACGAGAATGGGAATTTTCCAACTGATTTTCAGAGATGGGAATCGACTTGCCTCCTTCTACGCCTTTTCCTTAAGCGCTAGTTCTGCTTTTACATCTGGATGCCGAGATGGTTGAATAGAGTATGTGTGCAGCGACAGCCTTCTTTCTGATACGGATTAGGGTGCCTCGCCTGAAGCCTCTCATTCAGATATAGATATTACAGATCTGCATACGAAAGATTGGAATGAGCGTATAACTGCCCAAAGCACTACTAAATGGGTGTCAAAGAGGAATGAAATGGGATGACTGATTGATGAATACGTGGTCATTTTCCACTCCTGAACGACTTGGTACTCCCCTTTCTCTAAAAAGAGGGGCTTCCAGACCCTTTATTCGATTAAAGAGATCTGCTGAAATAAGGCCTATATTCGTATTTCAATTTAGAAAGCGAATCTTCTCGTACTGAGGGACGACTATGAGATGGCTTGAACCAGGCTTTCTACTAAATCAAAGAAGGCCTAGAGAAGAACTAATGGACAGACCGCATAAGACTACTGGAATGGAAAGAATCACCAGTTGATGCGGAAGAAGCGGTCTTAGCTTAGCTGCAATCCTTTCCTCTCTAGTTGGACTAGCTTTCCTGTCACGTGGTTCAGTGTGAACAAAAAAAGGCATAAGCGCAGTTCTCTCGTTCCGGCTTAGCCTACCATGGGAAGTGTCTTGCTCTCGATCTGAAAGTGGAACTACGAGATAAATAAGCGGCGGGCTGATCTGACCTGCGCGTCTGCTTTCCTTTCGTCACTACGACTTGGTTTCGAAAAAAGGCTTTCCATGACAATGAGGTCCTTTTTGCTTGGGCTTGCTTTGATGATGGGTAGGCTTCTTGTGCTTTGGCCCGGGCTGTGGGCTTTCATCGAGGAAAGCAGGCTTGATAGGCCCAAGTCTTCATTTGTAGGACTTGGTTGGACGTCGATTACAGATCGTCGTGGGCTCAAACCAGCTCTCGTTAAGCCCCTTCGCTTGGCCCATTCGATTGGGTTTCGAATAAGAAAGATTTAGAAAATCTTTTCTAAAAACTACATATTATAAAACTGCTAAATCCTTATTTCATTATTAAGAGTTCACGATCTATGGGGCCCTCGGAGGCTAATAATGTCCATTAAAAGGAGCGGAGCAATGGGGTCTTCAAGCACGAATAGAACGATCTAAGGGGCAACCTAGAGAGATGGCCGTATCTCTTTGATGAATGTGGTATCGAGGTTCGGTTCATTTGGAAAAGAGGTCAGTCTTAGGGGAGACCATGCGAATGGTTGAATTGAATACACGTTTTCTCTTTAATTCAATCTAATTCACTGAGCTTCTTTTAGAATAGAACGGGTAAAGGAAGGTCTTGCCAGAGCCTAAGAGCTTTCCGCCAAGTTTTTTTGTCACTTTCTTCTTCACTAAACGAAATGAAAAAAAAGCTGTACTGACTAGTGTGAACTTACGGATGGAGCTGTAAACGGTACCTTTGCTGGGAAAAAGCAAGGGTCTGATCAGATCAATCAAGTGAATCAAGGACGGAGCTGTCGAGTGACGATTGGCCGAGGGGAATGAAATTCCTAAGGGAATCTATTTTAGGTGGGTACAAATAGGCCGGTTAAAGACGAGTAGGCAGGGTACGACGAAGCCCACGGGGTGACACATGGTTGTACTGGTCAGCTTTGGGCTGGAGATTGACGATTGACTGAGCGTGCTTTGGCAGCTCGTGGTGGAGTACTCTCTGACGGATTCGCTCGATTATTGCCTCCTATTCTGGAGGGAGTGATCGGGATTAAGCCGCGTGGCGATACCCGCTAAAATGGACTATTCGCTCTTTTGGGTGGGCCTTTCGTACTCCAATCCGTACGGGGAGAATGATTCAGCGCACTAAAATCTAGTAGATGGGGTTCCATATTCATGAAAAGCCGGGGCATCTTACGGAACTCATACTTTTTTCTTCATTTTTTGACTAATAATAAGAAAGAGTTAAGCGCCTCCAAGGCCTATAAATAGAAGCTTCAGTCTCTATTTGGCAAAGGGAGACGTAGAAGTCAGAAAGAAAGACTTTCAGTAACACTTATTCCAACAACACTCTTATGGATATCGCCGGAAGACTTGCCACAATTCCGCAAGAAATAGGTCAGGTGCAAGACGAGATACTCCAACAAGAGCAAATGCTTGGTCTCTTCTGGGAACACATGCCGGCGATCGATCCAAGTCTCATACGAGATCGTATGCTGGCTATACAGAATCAAATCCAAGCCCTCGAAAACCAAAAGAAGGCCCTCCTCACCAAACAACAAGAGCTCATTGTGAGGGCCGCCACCCTCGGTGACCAGGGAGACTAGAATAGAAGAGTCCGTCGACTCTTTCGATAATATTTAAATAAGTGTCTGTAGACGCAAAGTAGTGTGTTTTAATGAATGGTGTTCTTTTTCTTTTTTTAGTGGGGATCTACTCCTTCTCTTCTGTTCGAGCGGATTCTCCTTCTTCCGTATACCCTGACTTGCTGCTTGATGGAAGATCGGTCGTAACCATCCCTGCCTCGCCTACCGACACCGCTCGCTAACCGGTTACCTTCTCTTACCCTTCCATCGGCGGTCCTTGGTTTAGTTTTAGAGTTTAGTTACACATCTATCTCACTTCTAACTACCTGACATGGGCTATCAGATTCTTTAGATTCACCCGAATCCGGGACCGGGGAAAGCAGAGTGAACAGCTTCACATCCTACTGCCAAGGTGCGTGCCCAGCTAAAGGAATAGCCTTTTTCTTCGGATCAACGGCAAAGGCAAAGATCCATCATCTCTTCTTTGAACACGGAAAATCACAGCTGATGAAAGAAAAGAGCTATTCTTCTTTTTTAGCCCAGGATTTTTGCAGAAAGTGACATTGTATAAAAGAACTGTTCCACTCTGTGGCTTCGCTTCGGGTCGGGGGATGCCTCCTTTTCATAAGAAGTAATCAACACTAAGTCGCACCTAAGGAAAAGAGAAAAAGCGCAACCATCGGCGAGCAAAAGAAGAAAGTCGCTTTAATCTTTAGTTTTGAGTGAAGAAGTTCCGGTAAGAGCCATCCTACACTATGAAACCATGCTGCATCGGTCTTTTCAGGGCCTGGAAGGCCTATTAGATTAGGCCAGGTTCGTAGACTGGGTACATAGAAAGGGCAGGAACGCTTCAAATAGACTACAGTGGACATATTCACATGTCCTACAACCAACCGCATACACATACCCTCGATACAAAGCAAGAAAGAAAGCAAACTCAGTCCTCTCCTCGGCCTTTCACGTCGAAGATTCCCCGCTAGGGTTTCGATAAGCATGGAGCTGCCGCTTCTTTGTTCTTCCTAAGCCCTGCGGCCTTACTTAAAAGTCTCTCGTCGCGGAAGACACTGATTGAACCGGACCAGAGGGCCCCACCCTGTTTTCCACATCAAAGTCAAAAAGGTCAAATCAAGTCCAACCTTCTCTGCTCACTCTCAGGCTGTGAATAGCATATCGACAGCGTCGCCTTTCTTCCGGGGAAGACTCCATTCAGTATGTAGTTGACAAGAGACGGGAAAGACCAGGGAGATCCTCTTTTTCTTTGTGTGATTGGTTTTAGAATTCAATAAATTCACTTGAAAGAGACATCTCTTATTGATTTGAGCAGGCAGTAGTAACCAAGCCCGGGGACCTGCAGCGAACAAGAGAACATCTTTCTTTTAGGGGCCTCTAGCTCTGACCCGCAGCTTACCGATTCAAAGGATAGGGACTTGGAGAGAGTCAAAGGATTGGATCAATGTGCCCCCTCTAACTATGACTAATAGAATAGGGTTTATTAGCTACAAGAAAGCTAGCTCTACCAACAGATGGAAAGGCGCACTCCTTAAGCAAGGGAGCGGTCTAAACGGGTTCTCGGATCGGTTATAGAGAAAGCATAGGTTCTGACTGACGGTCAGTCAGCTTTTCTTTTTTCAGGAATTACCAGCACCTTCGATAGAGAATCCCCAGCCTCGACTTGAAGACCTGGAAATGGCAAATCATTCCTCTGCTACGGCATCGAGAATCTAATGTTCCTGCAAATGCTGAATTAGGTCTTCTTTCTTAGGTCTGATCGTCGTCTTCTATGCAGGCATACTCCCGGGTAAAGGGATCCTCCGGGGTGGACACATTCATTAATCCAAAGCAAGCCCCATCGAATGGCTCGGTTCATCCTACCTTCGAACTCAAGCAAGCCGGAACGGAAATCGGTTTCTTAGAACTTTTCCCTACTGGACTATCGAAAGAGGGGGTTAAGCAAAAGTAGTCGCTGCAGCTTTTGAATGACTTTCCTTAGTGGATCTCTTCCGTAGCAGGATATAGTGACTCCTCCGCCAGATGCGGCTTTCGCCACTCACTTTTGAGATTTCTTTCTTTATAGTTAATTGCACTGCACGAGTAAGATATTGAATATGAGATTGATTTGACTTCTTCGATGGAAAGTCCCTCTCCAGAAGGAAGGTGCCGAAGTCTTAATAGAAAGGAATCTTGAATGATAAGCCAAGCGAGACAAGGACGAGAGTAAGAACGAGATTCTGAAACCGACCCGGAGTGAATCACACCGCTTGCTGACGAAGGAAGGCATATGACCGTAGCCTAGATCGCATCAAAGCTGACCAAACTGACCGGAAACCAGTGGCTGGATTGAATCCCGCAATATGTAGAACAAGGAACCGAAGAACTAAACTTGCTACTGAGACAGACCAGAATGAACTAAGTGCTCGAACTAAGTCTTTCGCGTCATAAGCTAGCCTCGCAAGTGATTAACATCACCCGACAAAAAACACAAAAACGAAGGGCTAAACTTTGTACCAGGGATGTTGCCCGATGAGAAGTCCTTTCAGCTTTGACAAAAAACTCCAACCACTGTCTACGGTACTCTGGCTCAGTCAGACCGGGTGGGTTCGGTAGAGAAGAGCAGCGCTACAGCATTAAAGAAAAGAACTACAACAACGAAGTTTAGAGTGGAAGAGGACCTTGAGCGCGTATTAACGACCAGCTATTTATTACCTCATCCACAGATTGGAAAAGTCCCATAGGCCCACAGCCAACCCCTAAACTATGCAGCACCAACTATGAGAAATCCACCAATCCACATGTGATGTGTGAACAATGAGAGTTGTGTACCGTAGTCAGTAGCTAGATATGGATAAGGGGCATGGAATACATATGGTGAGCTACAACAATGGTTAAAGAGCCTAACATAGCTAGGTTAAGAGATAATTGAGCATGCCATGACGTTGTTAGGATCTCATATAGGCCTTTATGGCCCTGGCCTGTAAATGGACCTTTATGAGCTTCTATCTTTTAAGCCATGACCAATGCCCCAGTTGGTCCTATACATGTGACCCGCTATCAGGAACAGAATTGCAAGAGCTAAGGTGTGCAATATCGGTCAACCATAGACCCCCAGTTACTGGATCTAATCCTCCACGAAAAGTCAGAAATTCCGCATATTTTGACCGGTGAAAGGGTTGCTCCCTCGGCTTGGATAAAGTGGAGCCAAAAGATCGCGATTCAAAAGAAATTCATGAGGAAGCGCTATCTCTTTAGGATCTACTCCAGCGTTTAAAAATGGGTGAATCGGTAAAGATACATTTGATGCCCCGCCCAAGAGAGAGACCCAAGTCCTAGTAGCCCCGCTAAATGGTGATTCAACATAGATTCTACATCTTCAAACCAAGCCTCCGCAATTTCAGAATCTCCCTCGCGAATGGCCTGTTCTCCCCGTTCCCATATCTAACAAATGATATTTCTCGTTGATCTATGCCATTTTTTCGGGTTAACCAAAGAGGTTCATTCCATGAGTTTCAAACTCCAATTTTGATTCCATTTGGATGAATAATCTCTTTGATTTCGTTTCCTCCTCTGCCTGTATACTGTATAAAGCGGGTAGAGTACGACGTAACCAAGGTAAGATATGAACTCCAATTTCATTTTCCACTAATCAATCCGAAAAAAGAAAAAACTCAACAGGCTTGAGGAGAAGAGTCGTCCAAAAGAAGTCCTTAGTGTACTGTACTTAGGACACATGTAGGAGAACAACCCGGGATTGAGAGAAAGTCAAATGTACTAAGTGAAGTTCAAAGATCCATGTCAGATGCATGCCTATCGAGAATTTATCCTAGTGACCTCACTTCTCGGAACCATGTCTCCTCATCTTGGTCTACCAAAACCTGCTACTGATTCCACAGACAGAACGAGGGAATGCCATTTCCAACAATCATCTTTCTCAAATTCGATTCTTCACCGCGGATGCGTCTGGACTGCACCTTCTGGCCGGGGCTACCCTGGATGAAAAGTCACGAAAGAAGCAGTACGAAGCGGACACAAAAGAGAGAAATTCTAGTTGAGAGTCAGATCTCACAGAATGCCCTCTTTTATCTTCCCCGAGGATAGAACTATAGAGTACATATCGGGCGGGAGGGACGGATAGAGGTACTCGTTTACTTGATTGGCTCAATCCCTTACCTTGGAATTTAGCCTTTGAAATCGAGCTTTTCCATAGTGGTCTGAGGAGTTTCTTCCCCTTCGGACCCTGGCCTTCTTATCTCAGGGTGTGAGGCAAGGAATGGAAACCCGTAGAGTAATAGTACGCACAAGGAACTCTCTTTAAGGAAGAGTAAGCACCGGGACTGAACCTGGCGTCTTTTTCCAAGCGGCCGGGATCAAGTTGCACGTAGTTCTCTTTTCTTTTTTCGATTAGCCTGTCTTACTTTCAGGGACAATCTGCCCTATCAACTATCTTACTTCAATGTCCTCCTTCAGAAAGTTCTCGTAAGAGATCATCAAAGAGCGGTCGAATTAGATTAGTCTTTTTGACCAGCTGAAAAAGCTCCAGCAACTGTTTGGTTGATTTATAGTCAACCTCAAGTGTTTCCTGGGACAGGAGCTTTGCCAAAGCCGATAAATGAAAACTTCTTAGATAATGGATCTTGAGGAAGCCTTTGGCGGACTTGTCTGAAACCAATCGTCTGGGACCTAAAATAGCCCTAACTCACGTTTTGCCTAGAGAAAGTTGGTCTTAGAATCGATATCCATCTATCTGCTCCTATGCTGCTTCTCCTTCTGCTGGATGAGTGAGAACCTAAAACAGTGACGTTGGGGCCTTCTTTCGGTCGGATGGCGGCTTCATCGCGCATTCTCTTGTGATGGGGGCTCTGCGCGTTCTAGCTAGCAAGCAAGCACAGCAAAGCAGCATGATCGCGCTAATGCCATCAGGGGGAGGGATTGATAGATTCACTGATAAGCCATCTCATCTCGAATGAGATGTCGGAGGGAGAACGAATGGGACTGAGGGGAGAACATCCCCGCTAATATTGATGCATGAGAAACTAGACTTGCTATTCTTTTCCTCCCCTCTCTCCGAGAGGTGAGACACGAGAGGACGGTTCAAATTGTCACAGGTTTGCCTACGGGACTCAATGTCTTCTCGTAGTTAATACCATTAAGTTGGGTGATTTTGCCACTAATCTGGCCTTGAGGGGCGTGAGACTCTTTCAAGTAGCTTGGTTTGAAAAGCCATTTGCTACCAAGGAAATTCGATTCGGATAGGCAAAAGTGTCCAGGTTGAGTTGCCATCTCTCTGGGTCTGCCCTGTGCTAGCTGAGGCAGGGAGCTAGTCAAGGCATTTATCCGCCAGTGAAGTAGATCTCGAACAAGCAATGCAACCAATCCCGAAAGGCAATCAGAAGTCTGATCTATGACCACCCTTTCCCAGGAGACGACTTAAGATACCGACATCTGTCTTTTCCGGAAAACAGAGAGGATTTCTTCTCTAAGCAAAACCTATAAGCCCCTAAGCCTTATAAAATGGGGCTAAACTGATGAACCCACCTCTTTCTACGAGCGCTGGCTCTCTTTGGTTCCTTCTCTGGTTCGGGTGCTGCTAGGAGAGCAGCGACTTCTGAACTTTCTAACTGAAGCTAGCTGACTGGTTGACTACTGGCTTTCAACCCTTGGACTGCTATCCTTGGCATACGTGCTACTGGTCCGCCTACTGAACTCCTTACTGCTACCAAGCATTCTCTCTTGACTAGCCTAAGGGTGCACTAAGAAAGATTGCTACAACGACAAAAGGAAAGAGTATATACACCCATAAATCGTAGACCGGAACTGCCATAGTTGATGTATCGAATGAGCTAAGGGAAAAGAAGACCTCTCTCTTTGAGCTCAGTAGCAAGATACGAGAGATCGGTAGCAGATAGAAGGGCTGCAAAGATGCGATTGGTTAGCCATAGAGAAGGGAAAAAGAAAATCAGTCAAGGCGGGCACTGAAGCAGCATCGCCGCCAGAAATAGCCGACGAACTTTCCGTCGAAAGACGAAGCAGACTTCGTAGGTGTGAAGAGGGATCATACTCGCGAGAAGAAGAACAAGAAAGATCCATCACATTTTGTTTCCGGGAATCAAATCGCCTTATCCGCGAGAGAGAACATTAGGGTGGAGTCTTTCTTCTTATTGTTATGCAATGTACTATTTTTCCTCTCTGGAGGTTTGGTTTTGCCCATAGGGTTTGACTGCGATGAGGTTTTCATGAGGCCTTTTGGACCTGACTGGCCGGCTTGTGGCTCCAATTCATCAGTGGGTCTAGCATTATCCGGATGCAAACATGAAAAATGAGTTCTTAATCGGCATGTCCGAAGAATCAGTCACCTTTTCCTTATCCTTGGAAGCTTGTTTTTCACGATAGACCACAGGCTTCTTAGCCTTGCTACGCTTTGAGTTTCCATCTCCATCATAACCCTTTTCGCTTTCTCTTGCTGCTTATTTGATTCTTACGACAAGTAGCCGAGGAATGGCCAAAAAAAAGAACTGACGGATGCCAATACTCGAGACTAAGTTCATAGATAGGTACCCAGATTAAAGCTATGGAAGTGCGCAGACAATACGGATTCAACGGCGTTGAAGGCGGTTTCTTTATATGATCCAACCTCTTCCGCTGAGTCAGAGGATGTAGGCGATACTACTTCTGCCACCTCCTACAATTAGATAGTCAAGGTAAACTGATTGGATCACCTTTCACGACCGCAGTAAAGGATTTTTTTCCTTTCAATTCTTCTTATCTAAACAGGGATATTTGAAGTCGTAACTCCACCTAAGGGAATGGCCAAGCTGAGTCCACAAATAGGGATCCGCTCGGGAAGAGGAAGGAATTAGAGTAAAGAGGTCATTAGGATCCTAGCCTAGCGAAACGCAAGGGAAAGGAAAAGAGCTCAACGAAAAGCAAAGATCTCTCGGGCAAATGCTCTATCAAAGACTATCTTCTCTTTCGAAAACAGCTAAATCGCGATACCACTTGGCTTAGGGTCGTTCCCTAAAGAATTTCCTTGGAGCCAGGTAAGTGTTGTAAGGACTTTGCCGGGTGATTTCACTTAAAACTCATTTTCTAGGTGTAGGATCGATCCCTTCTAGTAGCCTAGGGTTTCCCCTAATTCTAGTTAGTGACTTCGCTCCCCCAGGACCAAAAGAGTCTTTCTATACTCGTTTTTCTTTCCTTCGGGGAGTCGGCAAGAAATCCGGAAGAAGAAATTCAATACCTAGCTCAACCTACTAGCGCTTCGCACCTTGCTTTACTACCAATAAACCTAAATTACATCGACTGGATTACTAGACTTCCTTCCTAAAGCTCTGTGACTGCCTACCTCTGATCAAGCTTTTGACTTTTTCTTTCTTGAACTGAGCCCCCTTCTTGCTCCTGCAACTATCAAACTAGAGGAAGGCAAGCACCCACGGCCAGAGAATAGGCGAATAGGGGCTGCACATGAATAGGGCTTGGACTAGGGTTTGCACAATTCCATTTCTAATAGAATGCCATCTTTAGAAAAAGCAAAGGAGGAATGATCTACGAATGCCAGGCATGATCCCGAGCTGAGTGCGCTGTTTTCAGAACAAATGCACAGTGAATCAACGAGTAGCTCTCTGTCAATTTCTGATTGCATCAAAGTGACAAATCAAAATATGAGAATCAACAGCAGTCTCAGTAGGAGTAGCACGTTTTCGACCAGGCTTGGCTTATTCGATAGCATTTGTGGCATCTATAAGAGACGAAGACGAGTCGGTGTCCGCAGAGGATTTTAAGCATTTACGATTTTAGATAGATGCCCTGGTTTTCTATTTAGAAGATGACATGGATGAGATGCATCGAATACAGTTCGAGAATCCCCTGCTTGAGAGGAAGATTCATAGTAGACGATATCCCCGAGCACATAATAGCTTGTTCACGTGAAGAGGTAAAGGTGAGCACTTTCTTTTTGACAGAATACAGCCGGGTCGGTCTTGACTTGATGCCGAGACTCGATTCTTTACTAGGGTAGGGCTTGGGGCTTCTAGTCTTTTCGACGAATCCCTTGTTCGAGAATGCGCAGTTCTGTTTGCACGAATGCTCTCTTAGGCAGCTATCGAATATGCCTCTAGTCAATATACGAGATAAGCAAGGATCAATCAATAGTAAAGATACCTACGGGCAGATGTTCTCGACGAATCTGCAGCTTAATCCGCAGCTATAGCTATGGAATCATTGAATCCACTATTCTTGTTCAAGCTTGAGTGAAATCAGCCGAGAGTTCATCAAGAGAGGAGGATCAAGGTAGTGAAGTGACAAAAGGTGGGTCAATGACCTATCACACAGGGAAAAATGCATTCCATTTCGGGCCTAGTGAAAGCAAGAAATCCTTTAGCAAAGACTTCGAACTTGAGAGATGGGCAATTTGATTAGCTATCTTGCGCGAAGGTGGAGCGTATGATAAGCGAGCGGGCTAACTAAAATAGAGAGCTCAGAGTCCTCTTGTTTTTGATAGGTGCCCCTTTGCCCCTGACATCTTCCTGGGGTGGCAGTACTTTCTTCAATACGAGGTCTCCTGGCTTAAATTCCCGGGGGCGAACCCTTTTTCTTTTTCTTATTTATTGAATTTCATTATTTATAGGCTTGAGCCATCCTTCTCTGGTAAAGTTGGCCATGACATATCGCATCGCAGCTAATCTCTTTTCCTCACAACTGCTCATATCGTGATTTTGCCCCTCTTCTCAATAAGCTTCTTCTAACTCCGTCTCCATTCCATACACTATTGAGTACGGGGTTGCCCCGGTTGAAGTTCTTACTGACGTACGAGTTGCATGAAGAGCGAATGGGAGCATTGATCTTATCCGCATTCAT
>JAYMSH010000010.1:0-5000 GCA_036897905.1 Aragoa cleefii | reverse complement strand
ATGCCAACCACTTTGCATGAGACTTCATTTCCCATTCTAACATAGCCAAAATCTCCCGATATATTGACAGCGTAAGATTTTACTGAATAGGATTTGACGATCGTAGTATGATTCCCTCTCAGTTACACGGGGGGGTAGGATTTCCTAATCTTTCACCAGTTTACCATTGGTAAGGCCCTAGTGTCATTCCGTCTAGCGCTAGTAGGCTTCCTTCTGTGTTCTGTGTTTAAGGAAACAAGGGATATGTTCCAGTAAGCGACGGGATAGGAGCAACTAAGAGCAGCAAGGAAAAGTGAGCTCTCTTCTCTCCCGTTTGATAGCCTTTACAGAAAAGCAAGTTCGTTTTCAAGTCTTTAAGTCCCTTGGGGGGCGAGTCACTTTGTATCTTAAGCGAGTAGGGATTTTAGGAAAGCAATAAAGTCGGCGAGCTAATAGTATGTGAGCAAGCCCTTGATTCACTTAGTTTGAATAAGGAAGGATTAGCATAGAAATTCGCCAAGAAGAGATCCCGGAATCAGCTGAAAGGAATGGAATCTCTTTTTTTAGAATAAGATGATTCATAGCTTTACGTTATTATTAGAAAAATGAAAGAAAAGGGAGGGGGAATTTTCAATGACTTTGGAATAAGCTAATAAGATCGATCGGACTTTGCCGGGTGGAAAGGAACACGCGGATTAGGCTATGTTGGATCGGTCGTCCCTTGCTCTCCGAGACCTCTTAAAATAACAGACTTAGATGCAGAGAATCCGCTCTTCTCTTTGAAAGAATCCGCTTTCTTCAGTGCCACCTCCCACTTTTTTGTACCTATAGCGGTGGAAGTTCGCTCATCAAAGAGCGCTATTCATTGGGTCCTGTAGTGATCATGGCTGGCTCACCTGAATCCAGATAGTAGCTCCAATTTCTTTCTTGTTGATTAGTGGGACCCCATAGGCTATAGCTCTATTTTTATAGCTTCCCATTATGGCATAAGCACAAACTAATAGAGAAAGGGGGCTATTGCTTTATCGGACACCTACTACCAAATGGAGTACTTGCCTCCATCAACTCTTTCTTACATGTGCTTTTCTTTCTGTGGTAGCTAGGCTTGGTCTTCATTTTTACCGGGATAAGAAAATAGGAATTTTTGATTGAAGAAGAATCAATAATTTATATGATAGGATAGGGACAGAGAATAAGGAATCCTTAGATTCCGCAAGAAGAAAGAGAAAGACATAACTCGTATTTAGATTATATATACAAGAAATCTCAATTGGATTTCAAAGCAGCAGATTTGACTGATTCACTTCCTGTCCTCGGTGGAGGCGTATCCATATGATGGCTTTGATCTTCGCGGGATCCCTCTCTGGATGATCATAAAAAGAAATAGAAGTCTGACTCAAATTAGGACTCATCTAAGACTCTCGGACTCTCTCCAAGAACTTCTTCAAAGCCGGAGCGTGCACTTCAAAATTCCATGACTTGATGATCATGTCATCTACAAAGACAAAAAAACATCCAACTCCAATTAGTTATAGATCATATCATGAAGAATGGTTACTAGAAGCTCTCGGATCAGGATCCCGATTCATGGATCTCTCGGTTTGATAAATGAAAATAAGAGGATCGAGCCTCGTCTACTATATTTAAGAATATATATGCTCCTGGAAGGGTAGTCACTCTGGCTACCTTGTACGTAAGATAAAGGCTTTATTCGCGGGAAAAGCATGCCATAATCTCTTAGGGAATAGTTGCATGCGGGAGTCTTCCGAATGGTAAACTATATATAGGCCTAGGCAGTTTAGTTTCCCTTGTATAGTTGCCCTTTCCGAAGTTAGTGAGCCTAGCTCAACCGTTGGGAGAGGTTCTGAAAGAAAGGCATGCACCTCTTTGCTAGCCATACTACTAGTTGAAGATAGAGAAGCCGCTTTTGCACCTGGGATGAAGCGCTGTCACCTTTCTTGAATCGATCCGTATGAGGGAAAGATCGAGTTAGCTGTACCGCCCGGGCTCACGGTTCCAATCCCAAAAGGGATTCCGCCCAGCCTTTTTTTTGATCTATCACTATCAGAAGTTTGAGTCTTCGAAGAGAGGACTGATTGCCATGGAGTAGCAATTGAAAGACTAAATCCATTTCCCTCCAGTGCTTTCTTTCGGGGATGGATGGATCTACCTATATCAATTTGAAGAAAGGAAGGATCTATGGTTTAGATGACGATCTTTCTTTTAGTGGCTCTCTTTGATTGATCAGAAGATCCTCTCCTTCGGACCCTATAAATCCATTTCTTCCGATGGGGTCTTTTTCCTATGAGAGAGAATCTCCATGAATAGATGTTTCGGGTCTCGAGCTGTAGAGAAGAACTACCAAGTGGTAGTAACAAAGAGAGAAATGGAAGACATCTTGTTCACAGAGCGGATATTCTATCGTAAGTAAGGATCACGTAATCCCACATCAAGCAAGGCGATCTATCGTTGCACTAAGGATAAGGAATCGAACCTCTCGCTTCTATCTAAAGAGCTCTCCACTCAATTACCCTTTCACTTCTCTTCTCTAAACCATAGATCCTCTCGTCTTCAAACGATATATATGGCGCAGTCTTATTCTTTTGAGTTAGGACAGGGGAATAGTATTCTTCAAGAGATATATGAGCTCAATTCAATAGATTATCTAGCTTCGAAAGATCATCTTCCACTAGAAATACAGGGGAAAAGCCTCGTTAAAGGAGATGCCGGTAAATAAATTACATAGAATCCAATCGGTGAAACAACAAGGTAGAGGTATGAGGTAGAGGTTGCCGATCAAGCGAGTAGATAAATGGGTTCTTTCGTTCAAGGATAAACGCCAGAAGAGGAGCGTAGTGACTCGAGAACATAGAGAGGAGATGTGTAATAGAGGTTGCTAATGAGCTAACCATAATAAGCTAACCGATTTAGTTGTTGCACTCCGAACCATAGTTGTTCCTGCATCTGAGCTGTAGGGGTGTTGTTCAGATAAGATACCTTTCTCTTGCGGCGCCTTTAATAAGATAAGACACTCCTTTCTGACACCCGATCGTGAAAAGATACACACCCTATATATAATATAAAGAAGAACATGAAAAACAATCCACTATGGCAGTTCCTCCAAGACCCGCCAAATATAAGAATTCCGTCATTCCGCTTCAATGGCTTATAGCGATCTCGTACTAAACGAAATAGCTCTTCTATTCGAACTCAGAATTACTAACTCAACGAGGATCGATGGTTTAGAATAGAAAGAAAGGAGAGGTTTTATGTAATTGAAGAACAAAGGAAGGGAAAGAGAGTTCTTCCAGCTGCTAGAGTCTCTAGGGTTTTGACCCGCTGTTTGATGGGCGAATAGGGGAAAACTCCCGAGATTGCTTCGATGACTGATATACAGAAAGGAGTCGAAAAGGAAAGGGAAGTAGAGTTGCCATATCCGAGAGTGATGCCCGAACGAATAGAGCTAGGGACCGGACAAGAGAGACTCGAACTCCGGACCAAGGGTAAAAGACGGATCCTGGAGAATGAATACTTATTTCCAAACTCAATCATATGATTCAATTGATCCTAACCTCCTGCAACCAATAAGTTGTACCTGTAAAATAGGTTGTTTTTTGCCAGAAGTTGTCTGAAAGTAGGTCGGATAAACGGATGAAACATCTCTGCTTACTAGACATACATCCTATAGCATCTTCCGCTCCTTCTTGGTCACGGTCCTGAAATCGGAGTATGGCATGCTCCTATCCTTATGGACTAACTACCCTTGAAACTGAGCTATCGTCGGATTCACAACCAAAGCAACTATTAAGAACATATTCCCATTCAGATCTACTTGATCGGATCAAAGGAGAATATCCAATAAGAGAGAAAGCTACTAATGAGATTTGAACATTGCCTTCTATTCCTTTATCAGTCGATATGGACTCTACTAGTGTTGGAGCTGCTACCTACTTGAGTTATGACTTTCGTTTAGACCTTGAACCTGGACCTTGGCGATAGGATTCCCTCCAACTAGATATAGGTTTCCTAGCTGGTCTCGTTTATCCGAACGTGTAAACGATAGGTCTTTCTTACTCTAGCTCTCTTGTCCGATTGTTTAGCTCTTTCTTATTTGACTGCCATTAGATCGTCCTTTCGAATCCCTCGACGGGATCAGTCGTGCAGCTCTATCCGACCAAGAACAGGATCATATTGAATAGGAATAGAAAAGAGGTCATTAATTAGACCTTGGCCTTAGAATAGTATACCTTAGGAAGAGTCAGATATGCTAGTCAGAAGAAGAATAGTACGTCTCACTCAGTCGGTCCTGCCCGTCGATAGAGAGCTTGCTTCTCTTCTTAGTTAGCTAGGTTGGAGAGGAAAGAAAGATTGATTGATCTGCTGCTGGAGGTAAGAACTCTTTATTCGTCAGGTTTCGCTATTGACTCAGGCTAAGGACAGGTTTCCGAATTCCGGGCCATGGTGAACGAAAGAATCCGTTTCTAAAGCGCCAGAAAGATGTTTCAATAAGAATGGGAAAGCGGAGTCAACCACACCTGAAGGAAAGGAGTCGGACTAAGCCGGATCATTAGTTCCTGTTGTGAATGCTGCTATGAGTGAATGACTTTCTCCTCTTCTTCTTCACTCTTTTTGTCGCTTCCAATCTCGCTTAGTCGATCTCTTTTTTTGACACTCCGGATATGATATGCCTTCAAGTTCTTCGGAAACTGCTTCCTAGATTGAGATATGGTATCGACCAGGTATTTCGATTTACATATTATATACACGTTTTTTCCCTCCTATAAAATATTTTCCACCTTTCTCTACTCGAAAAGCCAATGGGCTTGTCTGGATGAATGCTGTGTCGGAAGCCGTGATCACATAGTCACTTCCGCCCACAGTGCTGTTACGACGGCAGGTCACCGGGAGTGAAGTCAACTCGGCTCCTGATGTAGCATTCATTCGGACCATTCGACGTTTGATTCTTTCTATCGGGGATACCGATGGCTCTGTGAGAGGGCAAAGCTACCAAGGTGCTTTCC